>JAGDQP010011009.1:12971-54129 GCA_022664845.1 Lepisma saccharinum
CTCTATGTGTGCCCCTTCTAGATTATAATAAATACAAGTCGGACAGAGATGAACCACACACGGTTGGAATTGTCATCGTCAGAGTCGGTGGTAAAATTTATGACTTTGACCCTAAAACTGGCAGGCCCTTGGCAATCGCTTAGTAATCGCCATTTATTCCCCAAGATTTTCATAACTATAATTCACACAGAGATGAACCATACACCATAAGCTTATTTGTATAAAATATTATTTAATGTCCGTCTTCGAATTCCCATTGAAGTATTAATGTGTTCAAGAATTACTACAGTGGTTCTGAATTTTGTTAAGGAATTTAGGCACCTCTGGCTCAGGGCAATAACCCCATTGGTGTCCAATAGTTGTCCGAAAGGTTTGTCTAATTATTGGACAATACGTTTCTTCAAATCAGAAACTAATCCGCTGAATATGTGTATAAAATAATATTAATGGCAGAAAGATAAAGAGAAGTCCTTCCAGAACGACTCTTTAGGTTGAAGATATTTAAATGTTAATGTGTAAAAAAATAAAAAGGTTTAAATTTCATCAGGGAATTTCCCCACTTACTCAATGTGTTTAGATATCTTCTTAGAGTTTTCTCTTTCTCCTTTTATTCAGTTTATTAACTTTGATAGAGTAAAACCGAAAAGTTGAAATCATACTTCCCTTGTCAATTTTATTTGCAAATTGCTTGCACTTTACTTTTAAATTCTTGGTGGTATGAATTTCTGAGAGAGAACACTAAGGTGAAGGGTAAGTTAAAGATTTTTATATGCATTTTTTGCCTGCCTGTCTGCCAGTGATTCATTAATATAGTATACAACCTGAAAGTGTATTCATGCTCGGATGATGAGCAGGAAAAACTGGAGGCAGAGAAAAACAAAAAAAGAACATGAGGTGACAAGAGTGACGGAACATATTATTGCATTCTCATTGCCGGCAGCACTCATGTGTCAATCTTTCAGCACATATTGAAACACCATGTTGTTAATGTAGTCGTATTAAATTCAGGTGTGGACACACAGAAACAGAGAGAGAGAGAGAGAGAGAGAGATTTTAACGTGTAACATTAGTAAGATTTTTTTTAGAAAATAGAATTCGTATCTCTTTTGTCTACTGTTTGCTGCCCTGCATTTTTGTACATTAATTTTCTATGCCTTGAATGTTGGTCTGGGATGTGTCACCTCCATCAAAGACTGGAGTATCCTTCGTTTTTTTATTAAAGAGAAAGAGAGAGAGAACTGGCAAAAGAGAATGAGTTAGTTCAGTTTGTCATTTTTTGGTGTCCCGCTGTAGACGGTGGCGGTCAGATGGATGCTGCAGCAGTAGTAGTCTGCAACACAGGAGGGGGTAGAGTTGAAGGGGGTGTAGTAGAGAGCAGCCTGTAAAGGGTGGATGGGTGATGGTAGTAGTAGCTACTGTGTATATTGTGCATAGGGGAAAGCGGAGTAAGGGTGGCTGGTGGGAGTACAAAAGTGGAAAAAGGTTAGAGAGGAAGATAACACAAGCAAATGGAAAATCTCGCTCTTTCTCTCTACGTGTGAGTGTGTCCTCGTACTGAAAAGCTCAACTCTGATTCAATGCTAAAGGGTGTGAGAGTTGGTAACTTAACAATGAATATGTAGGTTCATACTCTCTCCCCATCTCCTCTTGCAACTTCGCTAATCGTATTAAGTTAACTCTCTCGCTCGGTCTTTCTGTCTCTGAGGATGGAGTTCAGCTTATAATTAAAAAGGCAGACGAAAAAAACTTTGTGTATGGCCCTGCTGCCGTCTGATGATTATTTAAGAGAAAGTCAGAAAGAGAGTAGTCTTTCATAGACACTCTCTCTCTCTCTCTCTCTCTCTAATATTGCTCTGTGTCTGAATCTCTTTTCTCCCCTCTTTTAATGACATTTTATGAATATTTTTTTATCTGGGATACTTTAATGAATGAGTATTAGAAGGATTCGGGACAAAAATGTACACTCATTCAATGAACTCCAAGAAATATAGACATAATAGATATTATTATTAATAATTTTTAAATGTAGGGAAACAGGTAATTCATATTAACTATCTGATGAAAAAAAATAGAATAATGGAAAGGCAAAAGAAGAAAAAGATTTAAAATTTTTAGTTGTAGCAGATGGTAATCGGCTTTTCCACGTTAAAAAAATTAAAACCGAAAATAATGAATTTTTCGTGGAGAAAAGTAGAATTGATTGATCCACGGGTGCAGGCAAAACAAAGCCAAGTTTTATCGATGCTGGATGTTCAATACACAGCGTGAGATGAAAATAAATTTGAATGCGTGGAAAAGAATATTGTGATTAGAATTCTGAAGTATTTTTTTTTCATAATATTCAGAATGATCGTCAGTATAGGAAATAAGAAATTCAACTTTAAAATGAAAATAATTATGCATCTTCTGCATGTTAGTCTGTTTCAAGATTGCCAGAAGTCGAAACATCTACAGTTACAACCATTGCAGAACACAGAGACGAAATTTTTTGAAGATTATATAATATTATGGTGCAGACTCACTTTGCTATGACCCACCTAATCATCAATTAAATAATGATTAAGTTGTGTTAAGTTAGTTTATATTAGATCATACTTATTTAATTAATCAGTTTATTATTACGAAGTTTTTTTATCCGTGGCGAATTATTGAGCTTAAAACATGTAAAAGAAACATGAGAATAGATGTTAAGTAAAATTGTATTGCCGTTTCATGTATCATCATAGTTTTGGAGATTGTCGGTAGATGTCACCACTTCAAAAGTGTAACTTAACTACGCGGCAAAAAAGAATGCAAATGGGTGCGTGTCGTTTCATAATGAAATATCGGCAAATGTTTATAAAGTGTTAAAACAAGTGTTTTGAGCAAACTAAATGTAATATTTTATTATTGTTTTGATTTGAAATTAGTTTTGTCGCAATTAGTTATTATGCAAGTCTATATAAGAAGCTATGTTGGGTTTCAGTAAGCAGAGATCTTCACATAGATACAATTCTCTTTAATTAATAAATGTTTGAACTTTAAACTATTTCGTATCAGCTGGATAATAGTTTGTTTTCCTATCCCTGGCAGCTGAAAAGCTCCGGGTGAAAGATAACAAAACAAGCCTAGCACTACTGGTTTTACATAATGACCTGGTAGCCCACACTACGGCGTAGACTTGGGGCACCTTGTTTTTCCTTCTAGTGCATATTTCAGAATTAAAGTGCGAACTTGTATCTGCGCCTTGAGATATACAGAAAATTAGATGGAAATGGTTAGCAATCGATATAAGCAACTTTAAGACACACAGCGAGAACATTCAGCTGATATTTAGATATTGTTATATTCCAGATCTATTCAAGTCCTATTTCAACTTTAGGTCAATCACGAAATAAGATTTTAATAGTGATCTGAATATTTTTGTGCTATTGACTTCAAATAGAACAGTTTTGTTAACAACAGGCTGCTCTCGAATATCTTTCTCTGGCTTTCTTAGATGTATGGTAGTTCTCCTCATAAAAATGTAATATCTATATTATTGTAAAGATAAATAATTTAATATCTTGGAAATCATTCTATGACTTTAAACCAGATGTAAGATAAATTTATAATCATACTTTTTAACAAGAAATCCCTTAACACGGTAAACTAATTTCTTGCTTGCACTACACATTCACTTTTGTAGCTTGTTAATCGGAGCTTTATTAACAAGGCAGTGGTTGTAACACACCAGTAATTCTCAACCGTCTTCCCACGGAGCGAAAAATATTAATCCATAGAAAACTCTACTCTTAACTTGATAGTTTTCTCTAACGTGTGATATGAAGACAGTTGCTTGATTTTAATTTTAGGGAGTAAAGCGTAAGCTACGTAAATAAATGATGATTCGAAATAAAGCATTTTATAACACCAAGTTTGAATATTTAAAGGAATCTGCAAATCAGTATCAATGTTTAAGATGGGACTAGAGCGTAAATTAATGTGTAATTTAATCATTCTATTGTATATATACAATTCCTGTGAACTGTTCTGGAATGTAAGTCATATGAACTGTTCCGCAAAATTCAAAACTCGTAACGCCTTAAACACGGAGGCAAAGCAATATTATCATAAATCTTAATTAGATCCGTGCTCAATAAAGCAAGGCAGTTAATTTTGGTTTTATTTTAGTCAATCGGGTCAAATTTCAAACCGGGTCACCAAAAGAGACGTGGTTTCAGTTCTGTAATTGGGGAAAGGGAATTTTCATATAAGGGACGACTACCTTTCCTTTCTGCAAATGGTAAACAATTTTCATTATCAACGTAACAACTAATTCTCTAAAGCAAACCATGCAGCTCGGGACTCTGTTTTATCTCAGATCTTTCTTAGAGTATTGCGCATCAGTAGTCTGCAAAAAAAAAAAAAAATAATCAAGAAAAATATCTAGAAAAGAAGGTGGTTATGTTGTGTGAAATTTATATTACAAGCCTTCACACATTTGACAACTTTTCAATCTACATGTAAAAGAAAAAAATGAACCTGTTACCGTTTTTTGCCAGATCTGGAATTGGTACCCCAAAATAAGCTACGTATACTGTTTTTTTCAGTGTTATATATTTTTTATGTATATATTTCCAAGTATTCCCTTCAACCTTTCCAAAATAATTTACAGACGTACTTTCCACCGTTAAAAAAATATCTTAGCACACAGTAACACGATTATTAAAGTTCCTGGTATAAAAATATATACTCAACAGATGCAAACAGAATGCAAACAGTTTCGTGAAAATGTATGTTTCTCTTTGGTTTATCCCATTGAGAGAATTAATCAAATATTCAGCATGAATGTATCTACATATGTCAACACATTAGTTAAATGTAATGCAAACGGAGAGAAATATAAACTGAAATAGAATCTATTTATAACGTAAAACTAGTTTTGCATCATTTATTATTACATGTATTTTACTGTAAAGAAATATGCATTTTTGTTTTCATCGTAATGTAACAGAAACTGGATATTTAGCATTAGTTCAGTGGGTTCTTTTTCACAGAATTTAATATTAAATTGCAAACTCTGTCTGATATTTTCTTTTTAAGTTTCAAAGCAATGCGTGAAACACAACACTCACTTTAAAATTATTTAATACTGAGCATTCATTAGTGTAAATAGATATTCAAATTTTTATTTTGTATTAAGTTTCGCTTTTGATAATTAGGCTCATAGAAACCCACGTAGAAATTATCTATCACTCAATTTTCAGGGGAGCAAGAGAAAAAGCAGGAGAGACTTCGGCGAAATTTAAACACAGGTTGCGGAGTTAAAAGTCCAGCGTCTTACCGACTGCACTAAATTTACAGACATAAAAGCGAACAGATCCTAAAAGCATTGAACGTCAGAAGTGCGTTGTCTCAACCCCGAAATATATAAACTTAGTTGATCCCACTACTTAAGCCACATTTGAATCACTTTTGTGTTTGTCAACTAGGGATCAGAATTCCCATTCACTGAGAATATTTCCCATTTCTGTTAAAATAAGAAATAATCAAGATTCTTGATTAGAATTGTATTTTCGGCTACAAAAAGAAACTGTTTTTTCATTTACGCATGTGCAGAACTGATAACTGAAACTATCTCAGTATAAGAAAAGTATCTGCGATTTTCCTTCATTTCAATAAAACAACACAAAATACTAAAATTTTGCTTAACTTTACTAAAAGTTCTTAAGAACGCTTAATTTTTTTTAGCAGTGCGCATTGTTCGAAAACTTCTGCTGACATGTATTATTTACTCATATGAAACCTGGCGTGGTCAGTCTTGAATTAATAATAATAATAACTTAAATCTGTGAATTAGATTTTCTAGAATAAGTCTTGTACTCAATGGGGTTCTACGTGTACTCATGGATGAAATCATGAAAACAAAGATTAAAAAAAATAAAAAGATATAAATAAACTTAAGCAAACAAACAAATTAAAAACTAAAAAGATGAAAGGTAAAAAGAGCGCTTAATAAAATTGTTTTTTTTTAAATCGGACAGGGTGTCTGGTCTAATGATTGTGGCTTTAAAATACTTCAAAATGGAAAATGTTTCTTAGCAATAAATGTAGAATGGCTGGATGCGTCTTTTAGAGAGCAGTGTTGGGATTCATAGGAGCTAAAACTATGCATTTTGTTCTCCACAGATAACGAACAAATATTACTTCTGTAAATCAAAGATACGGATGTCCTAAACAAAAAGCAAATAAAAAGACAAACTTCTAAATAAAATTCGCGGTACTAATACCCAAGACTAATAGTTTATGAAGAAAACTTAGCTAGCCTGCGTCAAAGACGCTATTAGGACCACCGGTAATTGTTATACATATTGAACGTCAGGAGCTGACTCCTGGACTGTTATGGTTAACGTTAACTCTCCCTTCTTATCCTTATTTTTTCCTCGTCCTGATTTCACACTTATAACATGGGCCGAGGCAAACGAACGAGCAAATCAAAAAAGAAGAAAAGCCTCTCGCCAAGTCCAAGTAAAGAAAACAGCAAAGAAGAAGATGCGTGTAAAACAAAGGAAACTACAACCAAAGATTATTTTCTGAAAAAGAAGATAGAACCTCCAACTCGACAACATAATCTTAGAGCGAGACATAGTAATTTAGAAGAGAGACCAAACAAAAACAAAACTTTGCTTGACAATATTTCCTCTTCTGAAGAAAAACATATTCTAATCTACTCAGACCAAACAACATACACCGTGTACAATATCTCCATTACTAGTGGAAAGGATACTAATCAATACATTCTCTCAACAATGCAGGAGGAAGATGATGTTCAAGATTCTTCTACAAAAAATGTTGAAGATGATCCTTCCACACCCAACCTCTTACCTTAAAGTCAAACACCTCATCAACGCTGAAAAATTCGTACTAACCTCACTACATCAGAAATACCTGCTAGCAATATTTTCAAGGATATTTCCTTAAATAGACTGAGTACTTCCTCTCTAATTTTAAATCCATTGACTGACTAATCCTTTTTGGTCGTTTCTAACAGATGAGGAGATAAAAGATATTATAAATAAAGGAATACAACGAGGTTTAGAGATACGAATGAGCTTAGAAGAAGAACGTTTAGAATATCTACAACTCATAAATAATGAAAACACTCAACGAACTGCCAAATCAAATGCCAGTCAAAACGTAACTGAAGTTCCAAACCAAGATAACAAATCTTCTGAGAAACCCGGAAATAATTCTCGAATTAGACCAGAAAAATCTCCAGACAAACAAAATGTAAATAAACCTATGACTCAAGAAAATTATACATCTGAAAATTTCTCACAAGATCGTCTCATTCTGATAACTTTGCAGATACAAATGTTGACAAGAAATATATCTTTAATATTAAGAAACTAACAAGAGAGTTTACCAACCCATTAGCTTTTCAAAAGCTAATTAATGAAAGATTACCGGATGTGGACATGGCGGTTTTCGCTTCTAATAATATTTGTAGAGTTAAAATATACTTTAAAAATAAACCAAACACTTTTTAAAGATTCTGACTTCGGATTGGAAGCCTCTATGAGCGTTTTTGAACAAAAAAGAACTGAACCACAAAATCTTCAAACTAACACTTCCTTCACATGTGTGGTCAGGAATATTGCCACTGCTCTCGAATTCGAATATCTTAAAAAGCATATCAGAAAAACAAAAATTCCCATTACTAACGCCATTCGGATCCGAAATGATAAAATTCCCTTTACCATTAGTAAGGCTCTTCACGTGGGATCCTAATTTAGTTAGCTTCCTCATGACTAATGGCATCACGATTGGACGATCAAGATGTAAACCATGCAGGAGAAAGATGTACCAATACACTCAATTGTTGCAAATGTGGAGAATCACACCCCAGTACCAGCTGTAAGATTGTGCCCAACAGAAATTGCCGTGCTACTTGTAAAAAGCAGGGTCACAGAACTGCAGCGGCCTACTATCCCTTGCGTCCTTTACATTGCAAGATCTAACGTCCAAACAAAGTATACAGATGTGCCGACCCCAACACTGCACAATCAAATTTACCTGAAGACAATCAAACAGATACTAACATGATTCATACTGATACTCACATTACGGAAACTTCCTTCAAAGAATCACTTCAGGGCTTCATAAGGAATATACTTAAGTGGATTTCAACAATATTGATCTTAGTTTTGCACAATATATCACACCACAAACTTCATTCTGCAATCAACATGGCATCTGAGGAATTCTTTCAATGCCATCTTAACATTATCAGTTCTGTAGATGGCCATGTCTTTGTGGGACACGAAACATACCTGAAACAACAAAAATATTCAGATTTAGAAAACCAACTCTACAAATACAAGTATTTCAAAAGAAATTCTCAAGAATACTCACATCAAATTATGATAATCACAATCTAAAAAGCAAAATTGCATTAAACTGTCTCCACTGTTAGACATTATTCCATTACAACAACAACTTGGCAGAAAGCTTCTTCGAAACATCAACTACAATCGGCCTTCTTATTTACTTAAAACCCTTCCTTATTCCAACCAACAGATACCCACTATTTTGTTTTAACTTATTTATTCCCAATTTACTTTAACGTACCAACTTGAAAAAGAATTTTACATTTAAATTCAGGTTATAATCAGAGGGTGTGCCCTGGTGCAGAATCGGATACAGGAATTGCTTAATAATATCAAATAAATAAACAAATTTCCCATATACATATATATTTGATAAAAATTAGAAGGACGAAAGTGGATTACGTTGACCAGAAGTCCCTCCTGGTGGCCCTGTGGACCCTGGTTAAATTTACAATTAAGTTACGTCTCTTATTGGCAATCACATTTATAATAATGGTTAATGTTCATTTTAAGGTGACAAATTAAACATTCCCATGCAGAAGGATTTTCATTGTTGTACATTGTTCACGCATACATGTGGATCAATGAAATGTTTCATGGGAATTGAGTGGGACACTTTGATGGATATCTGAACTTTGATAATTGTATTACCAAAGTGAAATTATTTAAACCTCCTCCGTCTTTTATATCTACTGAACTCTTTCTACTTTTTTATCCTCTTTTTTGTTTAGTGGATTCTTTTTATTCTGTCTACGCGATTTGCTTCTGCTTTCCAATATATAATTTACCTATGTTTCTTCTATTTTGCATCAGATATAGAAACAGCCATAACGTACAAATCGAAAGAGCATAAAAGATTCTAAAACGAACGCTCTATAAGTGGAAGAAAAATAAGATAAATACATGTTTGAGAGATGTTTGTTGAGGATTCGCTGAAAATGATATAAAAATAATTCATTCTGGGAGTAGAACATACAGGGAAAAAGGATTGTGGTAAACTTCTGTCAAGATGCCTTTGGAGATAATGTATGACGGATATTAGATTCCTGTCTAAGGTGTGTGATGTGTTTCTTGGCTTTTCTACTGGGAGAAGGAAGAGAAGAGAAAAAACATCGATTTTTGAAACGAATTCATCGCGTTGAGATTAGGTTTTGAAAGGAAGCGATGGTCGTGATATGCAGCTGATGACAAGTATTGTCTGTCATTGGAAACAAAAAAAGCGGCTGACGGTAGAGTGAAGAGGGCTGCTAAAGAAGAAAAAGGCCGAAAGATCATCTAGAATGTAAACACTTTGAATCTTGTGATCAATTTTCCGTGACGTACCACCAACGTTCAATTTATCAGAAAAAATTAGCCAATTTTTCCTGCTAGAAGAAGTGAATAATAAATCTTTGCCTTGTATTAATGGCAACGTTGATGCTTGTCCTTAAAATTTGTAACAAAATTAAATCAAAGATTAAATGCTATTTGGAAAACATTTGGTTCACAACAAAATTTAGGCACAACAAAATTTAAAATGCATTATTTGTAGCTATTTTTTATTTCATACGAATGAAATATCTTCTACTTTCTCTACGGTACCGGCATTACACCGAAAAAATAGTAAGAAAAAACTGAACTCATTCACCTATCAAATTTGGTTAAATTGATATAAATTTTTCTCTGTGTACTGTCACATTGAAGTGCGTAAATATTTATATTAACTTTCATTTCAAGTAGCAAGTAAATGGATACTAAAAATGTCATCTATAACATTTCCATGAGACAAAATAGTGTTTAAAAATGTTACTGTAGTTCAATTAAACTGAAAGCATTTATTTCATGTTAATGTATTCTTTTGTCTCTTTCTCTTTCATTTGAAAAATTAATTATTTAAAATAATAAATGAGTTCTAAAGTGACTGGTCAATGTAAATATGCTAACGTAAAGTGTGTTGTATGGTAAATGAAATACTGTATGTTTAGCTCAAGTATTCAGAGTAAATATATGACTGTTTACATTTTAAGAGCGGTTTTATAGAAAATACGCGTACAATATAAATTCAAATGTTGTTAGTATGAAACCTGAGTCAGTAAGTAAATAACTTGAAATATGATTCGTAACACAATAGCACAAGTACATTTTAAACACACTTAAAATTTAGTAAGATCAAGATTCTTTGCTGTAAAGTTCTTTAAAACAATATTTCAGTGCCTGTTTCTATTAGAGGACTATTAAGAAAGTAACTCACGCTTTGGAATAGAAAGAATGCAAGTGAAAGTATATATTTTTTTTATTTTGAAGCTACACTCTTACACTACTTTTCGAAATAGTCGCCGTACAAATTTAGGCACGTACCTTGGCGATGAACAAACTTACAAAGTCCATTGTCATAAAAAGTTGCCACCTGTGACTTCAACCATTTCTGCATGGCAGCCTGAAAGTCCGCGTCGTCATCAAAGCGCTACGTTGCTACTCAGCTCTTCATGTGGGGAAACAAGTGGTAATCCATTAGTGCGAGATTTTTGCGACCAGTTCATCTGTCACAATGCTCGGTCGCCCGCTTCGGCCATCATCGTAAACGTTTGTGCTGTCATCTTTAAACATGAGGCACCAACGCTTCATTCCACTTTCACTCATCACATCTTTACCGTAATTTCATACAGCTGTTGATGAATGTCAATCGGTTTAGTGCTTTTCGCCAACAAAATTCGTATGACCGTCCTCACTCCACAACTGGTGGGATTTTTAATCGAAGTACTCATGTTAGCAATGTATTATGAACAGAGCAGAAGCAACACGAATTTCACACATCCACAGCTGGATGCACACTGAACGAGCGGAAGTCTGCACAAAATGGCGTAGTTCGCTCCGCCTCTATTGGCATTGCGCCGGAAAGTGAGTGACTTTCTGGATAGCCCTCGTATATAGAATTATAATTCAAATTATATTTCGTGCTTACTTTCATTTGATTGTTTAATAATTCTTCAGTCATTCATAATAAAATTCATATTATTACTCAGATTCTTTCATGCCAACACAATCAGAATGCAGTAAAGTTGCATAAGGACTGTGCGTATAGATGAGCGCTGGGAAGGAGTTGGGTTAACGCGTAGCGCTTGAAAAAGTGAAAAGTCAGTAACAGAATATTCAGTTTAGTTCAGCAAGTGTTCACTGAAATATATCGGTCTCCTTTCGTGTATGGTAGGAGAAAAGTTTCTTAACCTTTCACAAGCATTATGTATGGTAAACTCTCGTATACTCGTGATACTTTTGCAATGTTGTTAATTAGAAGCAGATAAACAAAAATGTTTCCACTATTACTATTGTACAATAAAGGGTAAACCTTGTAATGCACAAGTATATATGACAATACTGAATTATTTAAGGACATGTATTTTTTATTATGTGTATAGTTCTACTTGCACAAACATTTTAATGGGCTTTACAAAATAGCTTATCAACCCACCAGAGATGTTGCTCCTCGTCTGACCTCGACCTCAAAACGTGAGACCGAGGTTGAAGTTCAGTCGCAAGCTTGAGGTTGAGTAAGATCGAGGTTGAGCGAGGTTGGGTCTAAATGTACACCTATGCAACCCATTGATGCAAAACAGACTCCAAGAACCTGTTTTTCCATAAGATCTGTGGCATTATTTGTGCATCCATGTTGCATTGTGAATGAATAAGTACATTTTGATATTTAGTGAAGGTTAATAGACGACCTGATTGTAGTACAGAAATATAAATGGAAAACTATATTTAAGAGAGTAGAGGGCGAAAGATTTTAATGCAGTTTTATCAAGACACCTACGACCCAACCTGTAGAGTGCGTGAATCAAGAAAAAGAACCTATATATTTGACCCTAGAGAACTATGGTACTTTTGAAAATGATGTGTTTTAATCAAATATATCTTCATATATTTTGTTGCAAATATAAAATTTAAAATGACCTGAGCTAAAGTTGCCTAAAGGCCGAAAAGTTAAATTAAAATCCAAAATAAAGTTATAATGAAAATGAAGTGGATATATAATATATTTTTTAAAAGATATTTTATAGAGTACACAATCGTTTACCCTAAAGTATTAACTTTTAATTTTCTTGCATAACTAATGCAAAAGTATTAAAAACTGCAAGTCACCTTTAATGCCACTAGAAGAATGGAATAGCTTTATTGTATTGGTTATATTAGTTTGGAAATTTAATTTAAACTCAGTCCTACCTATGTAGACGTAGTATTCGTCAAATACGTTTGCTGGTAGTATGTGTTACCCTAATTCACAGGGGAAATCGTTGACTGTGGCGTATGTGTGTGGGCACAAGTGAATTTCTGCTTGGCATATGCGTGCACGTAGTTTCTGTTAGTTTCTATCTATATATGTGTAACCAAACTTCGCATGAATATATATATATATATATATATATATGTGTGTGTGTGTGTGTGTGTGTGGGTGGGTGGGTGGGTGTGGGTGTATGTGTGTGTGTGAGTGAGTGACTAAGTATGTGTGTTTGGTTATCCATTTAGCGTTTGAACCGAAAATTTCTCTGGGGAGAATTTATGGCTCAATTTGCAATTAGACTGCTCCCTGTTTAGTACCTTTTGATTCGACATGATGTCTCTGTGATCGCGTAGTTTTTCCTCGTTTAGACGTGGTTTGGGAACTCTGTCGCGAGTATAGTGGTTTCCATCGAGAGAGAGAGTGTGTGTGTACAGAGCGTACGCATGCAGAAAAGGGGAAGGAAAGGAACCAGGGCATCATGCATCATTGCCCTTATCAATTTAGCATTTTACTCTAAATTATCTGGAACTGTTGTGACAGGACATTTATGAAATAGTGCTGACAAGACTGACAGGATGATTTAGTGATGAATTCACAATATTCCGCTGTCAATTTCCGATAACTGAATGCAGTGGTCCTTAAAAATGATATCTACATAAAATTTAAGTGGAAATTACGAACCCTGATACAAACAGAATAATCCTTAGTTCTAATTATAGATACGAGCTTTAGATCTAATTAAATTGATGTGCTATATGTATTAGCAAATTGGACTAGACATTATATTTTCAGAACACAAGTAATTACTATGAAAGAAAATGGAGGATGTTATAAAAGCACATTCGTGTTTCGGTTGGGCTCAAGGGAAGAAGAAAAACTTGGATAAACTTTTATTTTCGGAATATTTTACTTCAACTTTATGTCGTCACAAATATAATGATGTATCCCAAATGTGCCTTTCAAAATTCAGAGCTAATTAAGCCAATCGACTACTGATTATTTCAATACAGCAAAACCAAACTAAGATGATTGCTACCAAAAACCTTTATGAAACTTGTCTTTAAGTTTCTGATTGTTGATCCATTCTTTCCTTGGGAGAAGAAATTAGAATTAAATGATACTGCCTTCTAGTACAAGATATCAACTCATCCTAAAATCGGAGTGTACTAAGGGAGTTGTTAGTCCATTAAAATATGAGAAATTCAGCCTATATTTTGTAGACAAAACTAACAAAAATCTTTAGATAGCTTAATTGGGGTTATTATGGAATTCATTCCTACGATTCAATCAACCAAATAACGCGCTGGAAATTTGCGTCACATTCCACGACGTTTATATATACCAAGTATCTTCACAGCCGGGTTTTAATACTGGTCTCTTACAAGGCGCCTCCCCATCGTGGCGGATAGGGAATGCCGACCAGATATGGTGGATATGACAAAAATTATGGGGCGCACGAAAAATAGCACTGATGCCTTGCAGTTGTAGAGAAATCTACAAAGACTCGGGAAAGAAAATCCCGAACAAAAATATCATTGTGAAGGGAAGTAACTTCACCATTAACACCTTGAGGCTGAAGATGAATGACATCGGCAAGGCTGAAAGATGGACAAAGAACGACATCTTGAATGTCTGCCTTTACTGCGAGGTCGAAGAAATAGTAACAGATGGTTCATGAACTCTCCTGGGGTAACATATTACGGAAATAAACTAGTTCCTCTTTCTGATCTTCTGGCGGGGAGTGCTTCAGGGGGCTCCAGAACAGGATTAAGAAAGACTTTAAAATAACAATGTACATACGTTATACTAAACGGGTGCTCTTCAGGTGGCGGTAAGTGAGCACGAGAAGTACCAGCTAGACATATTGGCGATACAAGATATCCGGTGGGAGGATCAAGTTAGTATTAGACAGGGCAAATACACATTCTACTACGGGCCAACACAGTCTCCCAATTTTGGAACATGATTCCACATTAAGAACAATATCCTTCCGGCGATTATGTTACGATACATACTTGATGGTGTAACACGTTTTTAATATCTGTCCATGCTCCGACTGAGAAGGCTAATGATAAAGACAAGTATGCATATTATGAAGAGCCAAAAAGGTTGTTTGACCGATTACTGAAATATAACATGACAATTGTGTTGAGTAATTTCAACGAAAAATATAAACATACTATTGGCAAATACAGCCTCCACAAAATCAGCAATAACAATGGAGAAAGACATAATTTTCGCGATTTCGAAACAAGCTGCTAGTAAAGAGCACGTACTTTGAACACAAAGACATACACAAATACACATTGATATCTGCGGATGGCAAAACTCTCAACCAGGTCGATTACGTATTAGTAGATAGACGAAGACACACCAACATATGGACGTTAGATCTTCCGAGGTGCATAAGGTGATACCAACCATCAGTTAGTAATCACAAAAGTGAGGGAAAAGTTACGCATCGCGAACACAGAGAGCAAGGAATCAAAACAACTGAAATTCGAGGTTTAACAACTAGATAATCCAATTATAAAAGCGGATTACCAGCTCGAAATCTCAAATAGTTTCGAAATCTTAGCCGACTTTATTAATAATAAAGATGAGATTAATAGTAAAATTGATGTAAGTAAGATCTGGGAGACAGTCTCTGATCTAGTAAAGGGTGCAGCGAAGGAATGTGTAAGTGAGAAGAACAGCAGAAAAACAAGACTGTGTGTTTGATAAAGAATGCATTAAGCTTCATGAAGAACGAAAACAAGCAAGGCAACTATGCCTAAGTAACAAAAGAGAAACAACTACCAGCCACTACACTAACGCGAAACACAACGTCACACGCGGTTTCAGAAACTAGAATCGAGAGCATCTGACACAGAAGATCCAGGAGATAGAGGAAAACGGCAAGACAAATGACATACGAGATTTATACAATGGGGTAAACTCTTTAAAAAGAGGTTACCAGCGAAGTTTAGGAATGATTAGAAACGAACGCGCAGATCTGTAAGCGAATCCGATTAAAATTATCAAAGTGTGAAAGTTACTTCGATAAACGTCTTAATGTACACAACGGAGAACAAATACAATAATTGACATTTATACCGCAGAGCTGTGGATACCCGAAGCTAGCGAGAGAGAGGTCGAAATATCAATAAATTAATTTTAAAAAATAAAATCACCAGGAATAGACAATATTCCAGCTGAGTTAATGAAAGCGGGAGAAACTGTACTAATCAAGTCAGTACATAAATTGATAAGTTTTTTATGGAGAAAGGACGAGCTTCCAAAGGAATGGAAAACCTAAATAATAGTTCCGGTTTATAAAAAGGCAATAAATCGGACTGTAATATTTATCGCTGAATCTTTGTTGCTTCCAGCGTGTTACAAAGCTTTGAATAATATACTGCTAAATCGCCTAAGCGTATACGTAGATGCAATAACTGGAGATCAGCAATATGGATTTAGAGGTAAAACAACTGGAAATGTTGTCTCGCATATCTAGTAATCTTTAAGATATGTGTAAGTATTTTCAATGTTCCGGATATGTCTGAAATGTGTCGGTCAACATGGAAAGATTTATTTTGTATTGGTGCATGTTCTCATTTCCCCCCTTCTAGTGTGTCTTTCGCTCATACGCAGAAAGAGAAAGGCTTCCTTATCGTAATCGAACATGCAATTCTGATCAAGTGTTTGGTGTCCATAAAGACTTGAGACAAATGAAAAGTGCCGTTATTTTAACCGCGTATTTAAAAGAAATTGGAAATATTCTCAGTGAATGAGGATTGCGGTCCCTACTTAATAAATAGACAAGGGCGTTATTGTGGGGTGCGATAGGGTGCGAGTACATCCCCTGAATAACCTTCCGCAAACTCTTTCCTTCATTTTTGTTACTGAACCCGCGCGTGGCGCTGCTTTTCGCGTTACTGTAGTGGTTGGTAGTTGTTACGCTTTTATTACTTAGCGATCGCTGCCTTGCTCGTTTTTTCCTCATGAAGTTCCGCATTCTTAATCGAGACAAGGCTTGTTTTTCCTCTGTTCCTTTTCAATTACACATTCCTTTGATGCACTCTTCACTCTATCACGAATTGCCTCTCACATCTTATTTGCATCAGTTTCACAATTAATTTATTTTTTATTACTACTCGAATTGGCTAAGATTTTGCACCTATTTGAGATTTCAAGTAAGTAGCCTGCATTTCGAATTTAATTAGTTTTGATCCATTGGTTTCTATGTTTGCGATGCATAACTTTTCCCTCACTTTTGTGATCGGTGTGACCTTCCACTCCTATGTAAGACCTAACGTTCATTATGTTGGTGTGTCTTCGTCTCTCTACTAATACGTGATCGATCTGGTTGAGAGTTTTAGAATCCGGAGATACCCATGCGTATTTCTGTGTCTTCGTGATGAAAGTATGTGCACTTTACTAGCAGGTTTTTCGGCATGGTGAAATTTATCAGTTTTTCTCCATTATTACTGATGATTTCATGAAGGCTGTATTTTGTTTTAGTAGGTCAATATTTTTCCTCCCTCGCTATCTTAGCGTTGACACCACGGAATTCTTCGTAAAATGTATCTTTGTCGATATCATTAGCCTGCTTGGTCAGAGCATAGAAATTTGTTAAAAACGTTTTGCATCATCGGGTACGTATCGTAATATGCGATTGCAATATCTTTCGTTTACGAACTCTATATTCTGAACCGACGGAAGGATACTGTTCTTAATGAGAAATCATGTTCCAAAATTGGGAAACTGTGTTGCCCTGTACTTGAAAGTGTACTTTCCCCGTCTAATCCTATCTTGATCCTCCCACCGGACCTCTGGTATCGCCAATACGTCTAGCTCGTACTTCTCGGCCTCGCGTACCGTCACCTGAAGAGCGCCCCTTTTGTATAACGTATGTACGTTGTTATTTTAAAGCCTTTCTTAATCCTGTTCTTGGAGCCCTCTGAAGCAATCTCCGCCGGGAGATCCGAATGAGGGACTAGTTTATTACAGTAATATTTTACCCCAGAAGAGTCCATGAACCATCTGTTACTGTTTCTTCGATCTCGTAGTAAAGGCAGAGACATTCAAGATGTCGTCCTCTGTAAATGTCGATGTCATTCAACTTCGGCATCAGGGCGGTAATGGTGAAACTGCTTCCGTTCACCATGATATTTTTGTTCGGTGTTATCTTCCCTTAGCCTTTGTAGATCCCTCGTAACTGCAAGGCAGCAGTGCTGCTTTTGGTCCGCCCCATATTTATTGTGATATCCACCGTATCTTGTCGGAATTTCCCTATCCGTCATGATGGGGAGTCGCCTGGTGGGAGCCCAGTAATATAGTTACATAAATGTTATTCTTTTAATTGATTAATTGAAATGGCTTGGTTATTCACTGATAACTGTAATTGCAATATTAATTAATTAGGTTAGCTTACTTACATTAACTACACTTGCGAGACATTTAGACCAAAATAAAATATTTACAGTACCTCATATCATCACCATCTAGTTGACTTTCGTTCAATATTTTTTCTTCCGAAGTTACTTGGAGCAGTTAATGTAATTAAGCTAATGTAATTAATTAATATTGCACTATAGGAAATAACAAGAAAAGATGGATTCGTGATGGTGAATAATCGTGAGATCCCGCATGAACTGAATGTAAAATTTTCCAAGGGTAATTGTAGGGATTACAGAAAACATTCTTTAGAAATTTCGCCAACTCTATAGATGGTGAGCGTAAAATAATTTGAGTCATTTTAAAGTTGGGAAATAAGAGGACAAGTTTTCATAATGTTTCATGCTAGGGGTATAGAACTACTACTTAATGCAAATCGTCATTGGAATTGCTAATTGGCGGCCCATTAAAGACTGAAATCCACCCTCCCATCATGTGAATCAAATATTTACTAGGTTCTACGACTTAACAGGTGAACCAATCAACCTTGAAGAAGGATCTCTTCATTCACCAAAATGAAGGTTCTCAAAGGTTATGATTACATACACTGGTTTGTCTATTTCTAACTCCACCTACCTTCATACATAGCTTCGTGATCATCTCTCACCATAATGCGCATGAACTGTAATCTCTAGTTACCAGCCTGGACGTACAAAATGATAAGAATCTGTAGCTAAATATGCTAGCTCACACTTCTGCATGTTCTCTAGCTCACATCAAACTTCCAGTATAATTATCCGGACCCAAGGACAATAAGAGGCTGCGAAATTTCTCGTAATGCGAATAATTGTAAATCGAAGAGCGTCTAAATAATACTTACGTTATGGATGACCTGATCATAAGTTTATTTTCTTTTAAGTTTTAAATATAGAATCCAAATTCCTTATAAAGCCTTTATGATATTAAAAGATAACCATACTGTAGAGTGGTACTGCATACCATGATCCCGGGTTCTAGTGATTAACACCAATGATTTTAGATCACAAGTGAGGATGCGACATAGGTTCGAACCCTCCTCACTAGGTTCAATAGTGTTTTTCCTCAGTTCCAATAGACGAACGTTGAAATGGTATCAAGATCAGGCTAGTCGGTACTTTCTTATTCCGTTCCCCAGATGTGATCACTGAACAAGTGCCAACCCGCAGACTTAAGATGGGCTTAAGTCATAGATACTGGTACAGCCCATTAAATGCAAATTAAAAGGAAATATAGAGAATTCTACGTCTCGTGGTATATCGCAAAACTCAAGTTGATTGATGTCACATTGAATGACGCTATTGCAGATATCTTTGGATAGAGAACACAGAAGAGGAAACTAACACATCTTTCCCATTCTTCTTCCTGGTTAGAGAAGTGAAAATAATATTCACTATTCAAGTATAAGCACTGCCGATTTTGGAGACATCATAATCTTTTTATTTTCATTCTTCCCCCTTCATGCGTTTTCCTCCCGTCATTCTTAACATCCTCAATGAGAATTCACTTTCTTTTCCAGTCATTTCCATAAAGGCACAAGGGAGTTTAAAGAAGGCAATCAATCATCCACAGTTCATCTTTGCGACGCAGCATCCTTCTCCACCCTCTTTCACCCCATTCATCCTCCCAATTTCTCCTACCGGCCTCATCTAGGAGCCACTTTCCATTTTAGATCTTCACAAACGTTAGAGACAAACGTTACGACCTTCACAATGATTTCTCTCTCTCTCTCTCTCTCTCTCTCTCTCTCTCTCTTTCTCTTTCCACTTCAAGTTGTGAAGAATATTTTCCCCAACCCACCCTTCTCTGGCTTAACTCTCATCCTCTAACCCTTACCATCAAAAATAAGGTATGTGGAAGGAGGACGGATAAACAGAAAAAGAAAAGTTTGGGAAACTCTCCACCTTGCAGTTTGATATCCATTTGCGGTTGTCATCGTTTGAGATGTTGAATGTCCGGAGATAAGCGTTGAGTTCTAGAAATAAATAAAGCGACGTGGTTGTATTTCTTTTAGTATCGTTGAGAATAAGAACATGACTACATTTCGTAATTTCTTTGTACCTACGAAACTGTTATACCATCTACTGTCATTAACATTGTTAAGAAATATTAATTATAGTTATTATTATTTCTTCCTTATGTATTATTCATTCTTATATCCATTACTATAACTATTATAAATTGTAGTTATTTTTGAAATCAATATAGTAGTCCAGAGATCGATCCCCGCTGTTCAAGTGGTTTGGAGCAAACTTTAATACTGAAGATTCCGTACTTTGAGTGTACTCCATCATCATCATCCTGTGGAAGGCAGTACCAAATCACCTGAGATATCTTGCTCAGGTACCTTTGGATTACAAAGTTACCCATGACCATAATCAAAAAATCATTAATCTCAACTATCGTTTTGTACTTCGAACAAAGTTATTTTTAAAGGTCAAAAATGGTTCAACGCTACCGAAAAGTAGACACCCATGTGATGAAAGTAAGATATTAAGTTTGTTGGCATGTAGCGACACCAACGTTCCAGCGACCTGAAACCAAAACTCGTTGAACCGTTGTTGGAGTGGAGAAAGTTACGTTTCATCTTTGCTGTTATTCTCCAGAACAGCTAGTTTCCACCTAGAGATTGAATATTCTCTCTCAGCGTTTGTTGATATTGTGTCTGTTAAGGCGCTTTTAATGCCACGGCGTTTCACTACGTTGTAAATGATTATTATCATCATATGAAACAAAGAAATGAGAAACACGCTGTGCTGTACTACTTTGACTTTGTTTGATTCCGGCTCATGCAACTTTGCTTGATATGACCCTACTGAATATTAGCAGGTCATTGATTAGTTATCATTGCGTTTGCTATTACTTGCGGCACCAACACATATACAGGGTGTAAAGAAAAGATGGTTACAAAGTTTGGGAGGTGGAACCTGACATCGAAACAAGACAAGATGTCCATATAAACATGGATCGATTTCGAGATACAGAGTTTGCAACTTTGAGCCCAAAATCGACTTCTTGCAACCGTAAATACAACGGATATTTCACCATAAATTTCAAAGGATACACTAAAACAAAATTTAGTTTTTGGAAGGCGATTTACGTCAATATATTAGAAGTTGAAAAAGTGATGTCATCTGGTGGTCAGTGTTGCCAGCCGGGTATATCGTTGATTTTTCAAATAAAACTACGTCAGTTTATTGGATATGTGGTATCCTCTAGTGGTGGTAAACATTATATATGAAGAAGAGAACGCAATGTTGCAAATTGTGAAAGTTTTCCCCTTCTTTTGAAGAAACATTGTATTTTTTCATGCTTAACCTGATATATATGTTTACTGAAAGCGTAAGACCAAAGTACGTATTACTTATTTGCAATTGCGTACGACGTTTAGTTCCCAGAAGTCTATCTTGATCATGGGGTAGGCAATAAGTATATACTTGAAAACGAGAGAGAATTTTGCAATTTTGGAAATGAGCAAATTTTTAAATTGGTTTGTTATTCCTTGGTTTGATATTCATTACTTTATTGCAATATAGAATCATGCTTTATCGCTCATCAGTAGTTCTGAATTAACTGAAGGTTAAGAAGTGTGTAATGAATATACGACAAAGGAACATAAAGCTGATGTATGTATGTGTTGGACTCCCAAGAAATTAGATTTGGACTCTCAAGAAATTAGATTTGTAGACTGACAAATTTGATCATGTTCCTAAATATCACAACGCCAAGAGTTTCCGGACTTCTACATACATCAATTAACTTCATAAGACTATACACTCAGTACTGTATTTACTCTTTAAAGGAATTTTAGATAATTGTGTGTTATTGACAAAGCAGAAACCTAGTCTCGGAAGAGAGTTCGCTGAGGAATCTAATAAATCTAAACTCTTTACATCTAACGGTCTTAGGGAATAGCTGACTGTATAGCCAATAAACGTCAATTCAAGAAAATAATGTAATAGAATTTTGATAGATATTCTGGTTCATTCTCTTCCTTTTTCTATGTAAATTAACAGAATTTAGTAGTCTATTCTTTTAATATTTCTTATTCAAAATTATGTACCGATTTCTATTTATTTCAATTCTTGAACTAAATTTTCTTCTTTGGTAAATTACGGTATCTGTATTACTTGCAACTAAACCCGAAAGAAAAGTAATCTACGAATGATAATGAAGAAAAATGGCACGAATATAAATTAACAAACAGTAATACCTCTTAGCAGTATACAACTTGCACCATTTAAAAGTGTATTGAAGTTACTTTTGTTTTGTGTTGAGGGAATGAAATTGTAGTATAAATAATTTTGTCAATCGATCCTGAACTATACTGTTTTAAAAAAGTATGCACGCTTTAGTAATTTTTTTAACATCCTAATTGTATTCAGAAAAGAGTTTCTGGGGATAAACATAGCGGATGATGGCACCGCACTTAATCCCATTTTCGCTTCCTCTGTCGTACATCCACGTCGTCCGTCATTACTGGTTAATTCGTCTCTGGGTTTGTCACCGGGTCATGGCAGCATTTTCACGCTGCTGAAGCTCTTTCACCGCAATTACAAACCACAAACTACAAAGTCGTTAACTGTAATAAATGAAGCATGCAGCAAAGGAAGGGGGTCCGTCACACGTCATTTTAATCTGGTTTTCAATCCCGCCGTTTCATCTACCAACAGCCATTGATATTAAGAGAAGTGAAAATTAAACAGGATTTCAATGTTCAATGAATTTCTTAACTACTCCCAGACAAGGTTCGTATAACATCAAATTAGTGTTCCAAATCAGCAGCATGGTAACTGCAGCTGCTAACTCCTCAACAAGGGTCGAACCTCAGTCTCTTTGAGGACAGAAGTTATATACCCGGCAATTCTATAACCCTTATTTCTGATTATTGGTTTCCTGAGAAGTACATTGTTCATTTATTTATTTCACGCACTCCTAATACAGCTCAGAGGACATTTTACGTGGGATATTAACACCCCAAAGTAAAGGATTTGGAAAAGTATCTGGCGCTATCTCAATTTCAGTAGTTGATCTTCCAATTTTCGTGTTCGTCCAGCATTGTAGTCCAACTGGGAACCTACTTATATTAAGAATCGGACTACCATTTCGAAAACCAAAAGAACCGCCGATGGAGAGTCGTTGCGCTAATCTCGTCGGCCCCACCACAAAGTGAAGTATCTCAAAATTTGGCAGTTTTAAGTTAGGACCGTCAGAATATGTCATTTTGTGTATATTTTCTTGTTTCAAATCGATGTACGTATATCAATGATAAGCCGTTTAAAAGTTATTAACAAAAATAGGTTACGAGAAAATTATTCATGGAGGTACTTTTCTTTAAATTGCTCTCCTGAAAAGTTAGTAAAAATGAGATACGACACTTTGTGATGGGGCCGACGATCTGAACGAAAGCCCTTTGACAGTTCAAGATCCGACATGGCCTGTCAAACCAAATAGTTTAGTTTATGATCAAATCTTCATTATAGTCACCTGATAAAACGTACAACCAAGGCTTCGAAAGTAACGCATTAATTGCACTTGTATATTTTGCAATGGTTTATTAAATGTGCTATGAGTGGTTAATAAATTTGTATTCGGCAAGGTTTAGCTTTTGGTTTAGAAGCGCTATCTACAAACAGGTACTTAGTAACGGACTTCAAATTATATAGAAGGTAATACTTCACGCCAGATATTTTCGGGTTGAATTTAGATGAATATATCTACAGACTACATTACGATTAGTAAAGAAAGTAAATACTACGATAGGAAGAATGATTATCCCGAAAAGTGTTTACGTTACGCCTAAATGAATATAAAAATGAAATAAATGGTTAATACTACATTCCAAATCGTGTTGGTTATTAGGGAGATTGTCTTGATGACAGGACCTATGTTTCTACTTCGTTTAGTAATACTACTAATCACTACCACTACTAGTAAGGACAGTATTACTAACCCACTAATTCTACTTAGGTTATTGCTAATCTACTACTACTTAGGAAACTAATATACAAGTGCTATAAGTGTACTTCAACGAGATTGCTACTACTACTACTACCACTACTACTATTAATTGGTGTAATTTCTAATACATTGTGATGCTTAATAAATAATAGTGATTACTGCAATGATCATCGAAAGTTATGTAGTTTTCATAGTAGAGGTTAGCTGCATAGAAATATGCTTAAGGGATTAGCTTTAGATTCAACACCGAATTGGTATAACCTTCCCTAACTCGTTTATGCCGAAAGTCACTTTTTTCAAGGATTCTGTATTTGTTTATTTCAGATCCTAATGGTTACATTTGACTCATTTTAAGAGGTTTTTGAAAATTTTGTAGCACTGGGACTGAGTTAGGAGGACCCTAGGAAAATAAGATGCGTCAAAATAAAATAAAAGGGAGAAATAATACGAACAAGATAGACTATATGATCCAAAATATCTAGACTCCCACCTGAAAATGAAGTACAAGGTTAGGCTGGCCTCCATCGGGAACACTGGTAGTCAGTATGGTGTTAACCCACGGCTTAGCCTTAATAAGAGCCTGCATTGTCGCAAGCATATTTTATATCAGGTAACAGGTTTTTTGTTTGGAAATTCCTCGCGAAGATCCGGAATGAGAAGAGGTATCGATGTGGATCGGTGTGATCTAGCACGAATTCGGTGTTCCAAAATATGCCAGGAATATTCTATCGGATTTAAATCAGGACTCTGCTCTGGCCAATCCACTAGTGTGACGTTGTTGTCGAATCCCTTCTCCACAATCCCAGCAGCCGTGCTGAAAGACACAACTGTCTCTCCCGAACTGGTCTTCAACGCAGCCTTGTACCGTGACATTGCCACCTAGAGCAACAAGAAACCAATTTCCGTCCAGGAGAAACATGAACACAATGTAACCCCAACACCAGCAAATTTCAAAGTCACTACTATACATGCTGGCAGATGTCTTTCACCAGGCTTCCGTCACGTCTTACCAGCGGATCGCCACATTTTATGTCGTGATTCATCACTCCACTCAACGCTCTTCCACTGCTCTATGGTCCAGTTTTGACGCTCCTTGCACCACGGGAGGAGACATTTGGCATTCGTCTGTGTGATGTGGCTTATGGGAAGCTAGTCGGTCATGCAAACTTCAACACCTCTCGCCAACATTTCATTTTGTTTATAGTAGATCATAATGCAGTTTGGAATTCCTGTGCGATGGTGGTGATGAATGATTGACTATTACGCTGCACTATCCTCATTAACACTCGGGTGTGTCTGTATGTCCCTATGCGAGGTCAGCCTGCACATTGTTTGGTTTTGTGTGTTCTCTTCACGTTTCTACTTCACTTTAACATCGGAAACAGTATAGCTAGGGATGTTCAGGAGGGTGAAAATCTCACGCACAGATTATTTACACAAGTAGCATCTAGTAACCTGGGAACGTTGAAAGTCCGTCAGTTACTCTGACCGCAGTCTGCTATCTCGCGCTGTCTGCTGAGACAGCTGAGCTAACTTCAGAATGGAAAAGCTCCGTGTTTTCCTGGCGTCCTATATGTAGTACCTTTAAGTTTATAAGCGTGCCTGACTCGCAACAGACTTTTGTGCTGTGAATTACTAACACGTTAGGATACACTTATGTCTTAAGAATTCAGTACAATAATTTGGAAAAAATTAAAAACTGTAAATAAAATATCATCTTACTTTTATGGCGTGCTATGTTGATTCACTTTGTCATATAATTTGTCACTCCTCCCAATTGATACGAACAGGTCAGAATCATGTGTTGTCATGTTAAAGTTAATGAACAGTCCTCTTACTGTTTACAAAGAATAAACAAACCTGAACACCTTTTAAAATGACAAAAGTATGATTGAAAATGTCAACGTACTGCATTTAGATTCTTCTGTCTATATTCAAATCTGATTATGAATATAGAAGAGAAAGTCGTCGTGTTCAAAAACTTCTGCACCGCTACTAAACAACGTACACTCACGAGTTAAAACTACAGGCTTATACATCTAATTCTTTACTATTATTGTGGGAGAAGTAACGAGACGGTGGCGATCAGGCTTTATATTCCACGTCATTGTTACGAGAGGGACGTCAGCATACGGAAATCATAATTGCGATACATACATATTACCTTTGACTAGTGTTAATTCCTCTACGTTTCCAATTTTCTATTCAATATTGTTAAACATCTAGCTAGAAAACAGACTGAAGGGTGCAGTGATGGAGGTACTCTCAAAGAGATGTTCAGAATTGTACTTTGTTTTGCATCCGTATACAGTATCATCCTTGTTATTATATATGAATATGTAGTTCATATTTCAAAACATCTATTTATTGCTGCGGACTTTTGTAACAAAGGAAAAGCAGTTTCAGTTCAGTTGTGGTCAATCGTGTGGGAAGTATTTAAGTTTAGAGAAGGATGATGGAGAGAGAGAGAGGGTGAGAGAGAGAGAGAGAGAGAGAGAGAGTAAAAGAGACTTTGACGTGATTTGCTTTTTAACATGAAGAAAACCCCATCTTGGTCGGAAGTTCCATCCGAAAACGATTTAGTCTCTCTCTCTCAGAGAACCGTCTCTGGCTTTTGTCTCCGTCTTCTTGTAGTGTTCTTCCTCTTCCTTGTCCTCGTTTGCATACCCAAGTTCTTGTTAAGTCCATTTCACGGTGAAATCACCCACATAGTAATCGGTGAAATCTGTTCCCTGGATATTTCCGAATTGCATTGCCGTTTCCATTTTATGGCGCCATTAAGCACGAACCATAAGTCTTTTCCCTACTCCTGTTGCCAAGAACATATACTGGAAGTTCTCGAAAACTTTCTACAATCTAGAATCCCTATTGTTGCCTTTTCATTAAGGTTTATTAATTTATTGCTTGTCTTCCAACTACTGAAGTATTCAAAGGGAGATAGAGGACAATGAAAATTGACTTCATGCAACTTTAGATTATAACATACGCAGAGAAAAAAATACTATACAGTAGAGTCTCGCTTATTCGACATAAACGGGCTGGCAGAACGTTGGATAAGCGAAAATGTCGAGTAATAGGGAGGTGTTAAGAAAAAGCCTATTAAACGTCAATTTATGTTATAATGTTACACCTTACGAATCTAATAATCATTTTTTATAATAAAACTAGAAACATTAATTGAAAAATTAACAATTTCTTCATCAGTTATTTCATAATGATCATCATCTTTCATGCACTGAATGACAGACACATGAGTCATAATGTAGACGGGCGCGCCACGTGGTAGAGTCGGGTGTAAAAAAAATGCCCCCTCCCGCATTCACAACTTGTAGTTCTTGTTGCCGATTGATGCTTTTTTGCGATGGTTTGTCGGATAATACGGAATGTCGGATAAGCGAAATGTGTGCTATGAAAGTATCATACAAACACAAAAACACAGACACACACACTTTTGTTTATTTCCGTTTTTATTGAGTTTAATTTCCTGCACTGCACTAACTGAGAATTAAACACGTGTAAAATTTAAAGTATAACATCCCTTAGAAAAACACCAAAGCAGAAACAATTGTATATTCAATTCCTGCATACTTCTTGTGCAACTGAGTGAAACCTTTTGACCTTTCGCGGTGTTAACTCATAGGTACAGAACATAGCGAACATATAAGAAAGTTTCAGTTGAATACTTACTTAATACATTAATAAAAAAAATCTAATCCTGCTTTCGTGGTTCAGTGGTTACGGTCGCAAAGTGAGAAGATAGACCGCGGCTGTGTAACCCGTTCATGCCGACCATACTCATTAAGGATTTAGGTTATTCCCCAGTTGAACATTCTACAGAGTGCTTGCGAGGAGACTTCATATCTTGGACATAACAGTCTGCACTCTTAAGGCGCTGTAAAGGCCTGAAACATAGTTATTGAACACTGTGATGGTACGAGGTATTCTTAATGTGTATCGTCAACATGCCGATAACAATTTTGAATAAATCGAGGACTTAATAGTTAAATTATGTTATGACCCATTCTTCTAGAATTTCAAGGTGCAAGGCAGATATTGCTAGATGTAACGTCACGAAATTGCAGGTTACTATTACCTCGGTTGAATGAATGACTTTAATAAAAGCTGCCAATTAAGCACTTTCTAGTCAGAAATCTTCAGAGGTTATTCTGAAAACGAATTGAAATTATTGTAAGATATGTGAATCGCTTCAGTAAGTACAATGATTGACATGAGTGTTGGAACAAAGCGATTTTTAACTTAAACATTACTACAATTGTGCATACATGTAATTTGTAAGGCTGTACAACAAACTTATTTTATATTCTGACAGAAGCATTGGAAAACTGACAACTCAGGTAATTCAAAATCTTGTAATAGTCTTTTTCTCCAGATAACTCTTGAGAGTTTGTTTGGTATTCAATGAACATATTTCTTAGTAATGATCTCTCTCAGTTCTGTTCTAGTTTAGTTTAATGTTGTTTGACCCTGTTCCCAGTTTTATACAATATATTTTCAATGACATATTGATAACTCTGAGGTAGGGTGTTTAAAGTGTTAGGAGTTTTCCATATAATCAACTGTAAGGCAATTTCTGCATTCTGCCTCGAGTATGAATTTGTAGGAAATATAAATCACATTTCCTAATCCGAGTTTCTCAGCACTTTCTTGAAGATTTCTCTCTAAAATGTGTTTAAATCCAAACGTACCCAGTGTGTGTCTTCTATAAAAACAAGTTCCATACACCATTAGAGACTATGTAATACCACACCATTGTACTTACTCCTCCATGTTTGATTCTACCTACTATGTTTTGAGGTTCTTATTCTGTAAGTAACGTCAAGTTGGTAAAATTCCAGGGTTCTAAGAAAGAAATAATTTCACTTGCGAATAAAGCAAATCAGAAATTAACGTTAACAGTTTCCAAGTGTACTTGTACCAAAAACAATTACTTCTAGGACAAAGTTGCATGGTGAGATAGGAGAAGGTTGAATATATGCATTGTAGGCAGTTTCAAATATGAAGGATCATTTAAGCCGTATAATGGTGTGGAGTCCTATAGTTTCTAATGGTGTATGATACTTGTGTTGATAGAATACACAATGAGTAAATTTGGTTTCAAATACGTTTTTCAGGAAACTTTTAAAGAAAGTGCTGAGAAATTGGGCTTATGAAATGTTATTTTTATTTCTAACAAGACCCGAGGTAGAGCGTAAAAATTGTTCCTCAGTGGCTTGTATGGAATACACCTAATCTCAGAGTTCTCGAGAATACCTAGGTTGATTGAATGGAACCTGGAAACAGGGACATACAACATTAAATGAGAATCATAACAGAACTGAAGGAGATTCTTACGAAAAAGATTGGCTAAATAGGTTCAGGATTGATTAAGAAATATGTTCATTCAATACCAAAGAAATTTTCAAGAGTTACGTAGAGAGAAAGAACTCTTACAATGTGCTGAATTACTTGAGTTGACTGTTCCAATACCTTTGTCAGGTTATAAAATTTAGTATTTAGTTTTGCGTTGTAAAGCATTATAAATTAAGTTTAGGTTTCATTTTTCAACTAAAAGGATTATTTTTTAAGTGAAATAAATTTGTTTTACAGTCTTGCACATTTTCCAATATGGAATTATTAATATGGATCAGTATCTCGCCAGGTACAGTCAGACATCATATTTGAAAATTGAAAATAATTCAACACTTCTTATTACAGTTCCAACTATGCCCTGGCAGACTTCATTTTCACGACTCCCTTACCCTAAATTGATCTAATTCAGAGATGTTTAAAGAACATAAATACAATTCAATTGAAAACTGTGTTTGAGGTAGAAAGGATTTAAGCCATGAATTTGTAATATAGACTTCGTACCGTTGAAGTTACGTGTATAATTGAGCAGTTACCAAGCATGTAGTAAGTTTCTAAGTACTTTTTCTCCTAAGCCAATATAAGATAATTTAGTCATGAATGTATCTTCTCTATATTCCGCCTAACTGGTAACTGAAAGTTTAGTTACCTTCTGGTTCGTTGGGAAGTATCTTTAAAATTCTGCTAGCTTGTAATCCAATGTGAAAATGTAACAGGGGTATATTTATTTTTCACCTTTTAACCCTCATTTCTGAAATATCTTCGGTATCACTTTTTTCCTGATTTTGCCCTTTCATTATTTGGAGAGGAGCTCTTAAGGTTTTTTTTTGTTAACGTTCACTTATCGCTATATTTTTCTCCCCTCTTAGTTTTCGACTCTTCTATAGTTGGCATATATCGCCATATTTAAGCCGCATTCGAAAAGATTCCTGCTCGAGGTTTCTGCTTGGAGAACTGTGAAATCAAATCGCAGAACCAAGTTTTGCTGTGTGAATGGTTACGTTTCTGTGCAACTAGAAGCGGAGGGGAGGGTAAGGGCGTGAGCAAGAGAGACTTCAAGTAGAGGGGAATGCTTGAGTTTTGGAGAGACGATTTTCATTTTCAGACACCAAGAGATGAAAACAGGAGTTGTGCGACAGGACGATAGTGTGCGAGTAAGAACGAGGGCGGATATGGAAACATTTCCTTTCTCAGCATATGTTTTTCTCTTCTTGCATATCTTTTCGTTCTCTTGTCTTTTCCCAACCCCAGCCCTTTAGATTTCTATCCTCATTTACTTCAACTCAACCCCTTTAAACCGAAGCCACTGATTCTCGCGAGTACTTTTTTTCTCCACTCTTCTGCCGTGACGATGACGACGTAAGGTTAATTTCTTCTCATTCAAAGATCCCAGAAGAGAAAATTACTTCACTTGGAAGAAAAAGAATATTTGCAAACCAAATTTCAAATTTTTCCTTCTTTTGGTAGTCAGAAGGACTTGATTTCTGACACGTCTTGAAGGAAATGTTGCAGCCTCAATTATAAATATTTCTTCCTCTAAAAATCCCCTTTTCCTTGTAATAATATTTTTCTTCCAGTTGCATCCTACATTTAGGGAACTTCAAATGTTGTGAAATAAAATTAATTTAAAATTTAGAAACACACTGACGGTTTACCGATGCAGTAAAATGTTATACATGCATAGAGCATTTGCATATATATCGGCTGACTGAGTTTTTTTGTCAACATGGGAATGATGCCTTCATTCAGCAGTGATTGAAAGTAGCTAAATGTAAGTTATAAAAAAGTTGTAGCAACGTAAGAAATCTAAAATCTTTTATTGTAAAATTAGAATATTGTTAATGTATTTAGTTTTGAAAATAACAGTACTTGCTTGTAGCAAGTGACGATTGCTGTTATTTTGTCGTTACTGTGCGTACGTTGTAACTGGATGGGGTACTGATGTTACTCCTGCGTCGTAAATAAGTTGTAGTTAGGAGAATAGAGTTAGACGAGTCTATGTGTGTCCCTTTATATGTGATCGAAATTAAATCAAGTTAACCAAAGTTTCATTCCTGACTAACTTGGTCTATCAATACCTTTATTTCTTCATCATTTATTGACTGTTCTTAAGTATAAATTTGTTAGCAGTAATGAATATTTACTATAGTGGATGACTATACTTCGGTAATGTGTACCTGTATCCAGCTATTTCAAGCTTCATACTTTATATATAAATGTAGATTCTATGCTTGCCTAGAGAACTCAATTGTGGAAACTTTAAAATGTTATTACGTCATTTACACCGACTTCAGATCACAGACCAGCAAGGCACGCGCTTTGTTTTGGGAGAAATTCCGCTATGGATTTATCCCATGTACCATACTGATATTCTTTTGGTATGAATGAAGTAAAACCATGGAATGTCTCAGGTGGTTGGCCAGTTTCTTGGGAGAATAAATTATTGTTAAAATAGCAATACCTAACAGAATGAACTAACCAATTTTATGCATATATCGAGGTTTGTTTCAATGTTGCTCTGATTTTTACACTGATATTTGCCCACAACTTGCATCCTCTGCCATTGCTCATATTTAAACTAGGTTTGCTATAATTCTAGATTCTGCAGATGATAGGAATGTGTTATTGAGGCATTAAAAGTTATTGTTGTTTGCTTATGTAGAAAAAAACATTTACTTGCTGGAAATTGTATAGTAATTTGCTCCAAGTTTTAAGCATATTCAATATTGATCAAAAGTTCTCCGTAATATTTTCTAATTAACTTGGAAGATCCAATGAGACTGCGGTGTTCTACTTAATTTACACCGAATGCATTTAAAGGTAACTTAGGAACTTTCGATCCCTGAATTTTATGTTTTACAATACTATTTTCTTTAATATATTAAAATTTGATTGTTCTGTTCCCTTAATTTGATTATATCATTATTAAATGTTTTATTCACATAATTTCTTTGTTGTGCGTAGAAACATTTGCCAGTATTATCGGGCAAGGGTTGTGGCACGGTTACTTCCATCAGTAATGTAACTTACCAAGAAAACATAAGCCTTTCAGTTTACAGGTATATTAAAACAAAGAATACTTAAAAATTTGTCAACTATTATTCATTTTCATATTGAATATTTAAACTGTTATTTAGTCTTAATTCTATTTTATTTTTGTGCTTATAATGAGCCAAAATTATTCTCCAACATGAATCATATCACAAAAAGACATGAATATTTAATAATAGTTCTTTACATGGAGGCTGGTATATAAACCGAAGGCCACTGGGCAAGGTGAATCAACAGAAGCAATTTTCTACTGCATTTCATCACATGAAGATAAAGTACTAACGACGAGACCTACAGTTTAAAGTGAATTCCCAACTACTACGTTTAATACGTCCCTAGCAGAAATCGAAGCAGTAACCGCGCGAATAAAATGCAAAGAACGAAAGCTCTCACCTACCGGGGGATACCCTGTTACTACTAAATACAATTTATAAATTCAGGAACAATGTAAATTAAATACGTCAGGAATAAGGTAGGGAGAAAAATGTAAACAAAAGAAAATCTGTAGGAACACAAATTTCTAGTCATTGGCAAGTCTGTCGAAAAAGGGAAGGAAATTCGGGAGTTGCAGAGACCTTAAGAATGAGCGAAAGGAACAGTTTCGGCAGGTGTGTGTGCCTGAAGAAAAAAATCGTTACTTTTTTCTTTTCCTTCCTTAGGAATAAGAAGCTAACGCAAAAATCCTTTTATTTTTCTTTCGCTGCTCTTTTTCTTATTTCCGTTTTCAAGCGAGAAAAACTATGTTGAGAGTGAAGGAGCGTAAAAGAGAAAAAACGAGCAAATAAAAAAATACACGCCTTTAAAAACCTCACCAGTCCTATTTCTAGTTTCGAATTCTACACACTTGCTTCCGATTTCGGGTTAAAAGAAAAAAGATAGGAAAATAAAATTGGATGTTGGTGGATCTGTAAGGCGCGCAAGAGTTTGGTGGGGATGAAGGGTGGGAAAGTTCGGAGTATGAGAAAGAAGAAAAGCTCCTGGACCTCCTGCCTATCCCCTACTCTTTCCTTCCCAAAGGACCACAGTAGAAGTTATCGTTACTCACGCCACGTTTTTCCAAACAATTACACCAATTCAAATTTATTACAATTTCTTTTGTGCCTCCTTCCCCTCCTTTCACACCATTCCACCTTCTTGTTCTGTGTTGCTCAGTTTCAAGAGACCAACCTTCCCCCCTTTACAAACTCCAATCTCTTTTCTTTTCTCTTTTTCCTATTGCTGACACCTTAAGACATCGGCTTTCTTGGAATCCAATAACAGGACGTAAGATATCGCTCCAGAGGGGAAAGCACAGTGTCAGCAATAGTTGATGGAATATTTTGCAGCTTTGGAAATGTACCGATTTGGTTTCCTATTTTACCTGAGAGTTCCATACAGCTGCTTATTGGTGTAGGAAATAAGAAATTCCAAAGTAACAGCCACGTTTTAGATGTTATATATTGTCTATGGTTTTTGGAAAGCAAGAAATAAGCTTATTGCCGACACAATTTTCTAATTGACTGTAAATTCTCTTGTCGGTATTACCGGTAATTTCTCGCATGCATATCACCCACCATATTTTTCTGAGTTGCTGGAGTTCAGTTGTTTGATTCTGTGAAGTACGGCCTCTTATTACTCATAACTCACAGAACAGTGTGTGTAGTATCGTTTAGGAAGGGTGTTATGTCATTAGAACTAACTTAAAATATTTTGATTGGAAATGGCTACACATTATAATCATATTGCAATTTGATCTGATTGAATAGTCATAGTTTATATTTTTTAACTTCTGTTAATCCACGGATTAATATGAGTAAATTCCACTTCTAAGCACATTTGTCACTCCTTCTACACTTGGAAGATAGTACAATCAATATAGATCATTGTAAAATATCTTAAATCTAACACTGAAATTATTGTACTCGGAAATACATATAAATTTGGCCTCTGACGTTATACAATTTATAAATGTTCACAAAAAATAACTTAGAGCTTTCTCTGTTGTTTATCAATAGTTTTCTTTCATCCAATAAACCTAGAGCTCTATACAAACGAATTCATTTTTGGATAAAATTGATCCATATATAAATAACGCAAAAAATTAATTATAACGCTTAAACCTAGTAAATTGCTATTTCTAGAATAGAGGTGCAGAGTCCAAGAATATCAGGTTTAAGGTATAGATTTGCAGAGAAAACGAAAAAAAAACTAAGTAAGGAGTCGTATAAAAAAATGTCGTTTGTTCACCAATCAATTTAATCCCATTTTTTGTTTTAAAAATTCCTTGTTAATTGCTAAGAAAATCTTATTTTAGCTAATCAATTGCTCAAAATATTTCAAATTTTGTATATGGTTCATACGTTTTGGAGGGGGTAAGGAACGAATTGCTATGACGTATATCACGAACGGTTGAATATATCGATATTTCGTTTTAATCTTCCTATATCAAATCCGCAAACGTGGCAGTGAGGGTGTTTTACGTAATTGTAGCTACCAATGAGGGCGACTTACCTTGACATTTATGTTAATCTATACTAACAATAAGGTGATGTGCAATAATTATGCTAGTGTGGTTCTAGTCCATAAATGGCAGGCAGTGTAGCTGCTTCAATTAGCCTGTTGTGTAATTAGATTATAATTGCATTCAACAATGAAGCTGAATAACGTTAAGGAGTCTATTATATCATGTTAATTGTTACGCGTTGTGCTACAATTGTACCACTTAGTCTTGAACTAATACTCAGTGAGTTACATGAGTAGTTTAATGAGGAGATAGCATAAACATTATCAAATGTTAATATAAAGTATGTTAATAATAGATTTAAATGCTGGCTTTCTTATTACGATTTATCTGTATGTAAAGCGTTGAGAATTGAAAACAAAGTTATTGCTGTTGTACTTCAATTATGGGCAAACCTTAAATACAACCATGATTAGCGAATTGGTAACATAAAAGATAAAACTGATACAGGATTCGGTAAACGCTTTAAAAATTTTGGACCTTTAATCTGTAAATTCTTTCTTTGATAAAACTAGTAGATGAATTCAATGCGTCTTCGTATGATAATCAGTCTCATTCTCTAATCTAATCATTAATAAAAGCATCATGTTAATACAATAACTTTCAAAAAGAAAATCGCCTTAGGAATACACCAAAAATTATAAACATATATAACACAATGGTGAAAAAAAAGACTTTTACTAATTTTCTTACTATTATCTTGAAGTCGACCCTTGGGAAAGAAAGGGTTTTTGCCTAGGGAAATGGTTTTCAAATATTTTTAATCTCACTGCACATTGTTTTGCCGTGTCTAGTGTTAAGAAATAGATGTACAATGTATACAAATTCAGACCAGTTACATATCAAGGTTGTGGAGGTCCTACAAAATGGGTCAATTCAGTCCTAGATGTTCCCGTATCACAACTCTCCAGTATGACTGTTATGTATCCCTTATTTATTTATTTATTTAAGAGCACAACAGGTACATTAACGGTGTTCATATTTTTACAGTGGCTACACAATATAATTTCACTGTCGTAATACATTTCACAAAATATTTCTAACTTAATTTTCCTTCTTATGGAATACGTCTAAATTTATAGCCTAGTGTTTGTTATATAGGGATAGCTGACAACTCGGAAATATTAGATTTTGCTGTTTTAAGATGAAATAAGATAATGTGTGGTCGCATTTGTTTGTTCCGAACATTGTAATGTACGAGAGAGAGCGTTACTATCAACTATTTCCACTGGCCCACGCTGAGCGACAAATTATATGTAATGGTATATTTCCTTCTTATATATAGCCAGAGACACAATATTTATATTTCTCTTTTTCTTTACCAGAGGCACACAATATTACTTTCTTCTAGCAGATGGCCCCACACGATGAGCGCTTACTCTTTCTAATGGAATATCACCATATATTGCCAGAGGTACACTTTAACTCGCATATTTTTATTTCTTTAGAGATTTGCCAGAGGCACCTTTCATTATCATTCAGTTTCTGCCTATGTAGTCTATATACTTCATGATGGACCCAATGGGGAACCCTATACAACACCCTGTACTAACTTAAGCCACAGCTAAGGTCGCGGGATGAACTGAATCACTATGCTGAAAAGGAATAATTAAATTAATACAAGTAAATGGAAAAATTAAGATAATAATATAACCTCAACATTTCAGGAAGGTTGAGGACCACCGCGTGTCTTATTGCTTAGACACAGACCAGAAACCAGAAATAGGTTGAGTACCACTGCGTGTCTTATTGCTTAGACAAAGGCCAGCGGTTGGGAATAGATTGAGGACTACTGCGCGTCTTATTGCTTAGACACAGGCCAGCGGCTCGGAATAGGTTGGGGACCACTGTACGTCTCATTTCTTAGACACAGACAAGTGACCAGTAATAGGTTGAATACCACTGCGCGTCTTATTTCTTAGACACAGACCAGCGGCAAGGAATATGCTGTAGGAAGGTAGGTACTAAGGATGAAGTTCAAAGAGTACTTATGATAAACAGTATTAAATGGTAAAGACCAATAAAAGATCAGAGAATCAATGATAATAGCAAGAGGTTTTTTGGCAGACTGCTTGTCCGAAGAAAGGACACACCATACAAAGAGGGCTTGGTGTGGTTACGCCCTAAGGCCATGGAGATCTGAGCTCGGAGCTGCTGCTGCGATATTTATACTCCCCGTCGGCGCTCGGATGTCCTCGGTCTGTGACGTCAAACGAATACACACGATGATAAAAAACTGCACAATTTGGTCTTATTTACATATATACGTACCATACCGTTATGGTAAATACAATTTTATAATGCAACGGTGCGCACTGGGTATCTTAAAGTATTATATAAATCAAAGAAGTGCACACAGGATGTCTCAAAACTAAGTATCCAAAACGAGTGAATTTAAATAATACAAATTTCTGGATTTTCCCTGAATAACAAATAATTGTAACTGACGAACAATTAGTAAATTGAGAGGTCCGTTACAACATAAGCATTGTGGTTGAGTTTGCTAGATACTTTGGAATACTGTGCATAGACATCTGCGGGAATAGGGACTGTATACGCGGAAGTTCGTACCTTGTATTCCGTTAATAGTTGGTCAGAGCAAAGTTGCTTCGCGGTGGTGCAAGCCTCACTGTGTTTAGACACGGGATTAATAGAGACAATGTTTCCCAGTTTCAGTCTCTACAGTAACTTCAGATACATCTTCATCTGGCATGAACCTGGAACAAGATTCAGCCCATGCAACAGCCTTGAGCTCGGAGTTATGGAGGTGGTATTTTGATGGTGTGGGCTGGTGTATGGTGAATTGCGACATCATTCTGCAAGTGTATGTTCGGCATTTCCATGTGCAGTCGAACTAGAGTTCCTGTATATGGACGACAATGACATTTCACATCGGTCTGAGGTGCTAGATGACACTCATGCAACTGAGAATATCGAACATACGGACTGGTCAGTAAAGTTCTCCAACTTGAACCTCGTAGAACATGCTTTGAACGTTCTTGGGATGGTGTCACGGGCCGCTAATGCTGCAGGAGTAAGGCAAAATGACCAAAGTATTTCTGCTGTGCTATCACCTATGTGTTTTGTGGTTACACTGTGTAAACATATTAAGCTACAAATTTCAGAATCTTTTAGTGACATTCAGCTGAGCGGGAATTTTGAAATTACAGATTGCCTTGAAATCATGAGTGTATATGCGTCTTTTATATTTTATTGCCCGCAGACAATTATGATCAAATAGCAAATTCAAATTTCTGGGCTGAAGGTGTATTGTTCATACAATTCTTAGGGAAGGTAAACACAACCAATTCGATACAAATCCCTCAAAAAGATTTAGGTTCACTCTCTTTCAACCTCTAATTGTGCAAGGGCTGAAATAAATTTGACAAATTTGAATAAGGATAATACAAGGGTTAACGAAAACACAATAAGAAAAGATAATGAATAAGTCCAATGTCAACATTTTCTATCAGAATGTCAGAGGGCTAAACTCAAAGATAAATAATTTTATCGATCAAGCGAATTGTCAGAATTACGATATTACAGCAATTACCGAATCCTGGTTTATAGAGGAAAGGCAGTATTTTACTCAATGATCAAAAATATATAATATAATTAGATTGGATAGAGATAGGCCGCTGGAAGAAAAATCTAGTGGTGGTGGTTTGCTGTATGTTAATAATTAATGAACTTAATTTTGAACAAATTAAAACACCTTTGCTAATCTAGATATTATTGTGGGATACCTTAATGGTAAGGGCATTCAGCCCTCACTTATTGCTTTGCATTACCTACCACAAGATGCTAAACCTAATTTATTTAAGGCTTATTGTGACTGGTTTATGGAAAAAATTATAAATAAAAAGGTAGATATATACTTTTTGGGAGACCTTAATGTGAAAAATTTATAAATGAAAAGGTTGATATATACGAACTTTTTTGGAGACCTTAATGTGCCTAGTATCGACTGGAAAGACGGTAGTATCAATATATATTATTCTGATATCAAGTAAAAGGCAAGGGTACTTCTAGAATCTGACCACTGTGCTTAGAATGAATTTGTTAAACGAATTTTATCCTATTGGCGACGATACAAGGGTCTTAGATGCGTTTTTAACGAATGTGACAACAGGTAAATTATATTCAAGGGCTGATCCTCTGGTCAAAGAGGATAGATACCATCCCCCTTTTATATACAAAATGAATTCTCACAATGCGGGATTTGAGAATAACAGTAATATAAGAATTTTAAGTATTGTTTTGATAAGGGGGATTTTATAGTGTAGTAAATGACATGAAAAACATTTGTAAAGAGTTGACAGAGGAAAGTAACAACGATGTACAAGGGTTTACAAATGAGTTGTCCTCCGCAATATATAATTGTTTTGAAAATAATGTTCCCAAAAGCTTTACTAGCAAGAATGGTAAAGGTATGTATAAAGATCCTTAGATGCACAAAAATCTAAAGAAACTCATCAATTAAAAGGCAAGATATTTTATCAAATATAAGTGAACAGGCAATCCCACTTGGTATAATAAATATATGATGCTACGAAAACAGGTTAATTTTAATTATAAATTGGCCCGAACTAGATATTTCGTAGATTTGGAAAATAGTTTGCAGTCCAACTCTGCTGCATTCTTTTCTCAGTTTAATAAGAAAAAGCACACTAAAGGGATAGTAGAGATTAAGGCCAATGGCGATATATTGACTGACACAGAGGCAATAACTGAAAGATTTAAGGATTATTTTGGTAGCAATTTTACTTCCAATGGAGTTGTATGTAAAAACCATAATGTAGTGAATATATTCATCCAAACGAAATAGAAATCCCTTGTATATGAACTAGTGATGTTATAGCCGCGATACGAAAACTAAATCCCACGTCTAGTATAGGAGTAGATGTGATTACCAACTATATTATCAAAGCTTGTGGAGATTTTCTAGCTCCTCTTCCCTCCCATATGTTCAACAGCTTATTGAGACAAAGGCCTTACCCTGAAATTTGGAAAAAAAAAAGCATTGATAATCCCTATACATAAATGGGGTCTTAAGAAAGAATGGGAAAGTTACAGGATTACTTCTATTCTGAACGGTTTTGCAAGAGTGTTTGAAAGCATAATAGCACAGCACCTTTAGTTTCATTTAAGCTCAAAATTCCATGTTAATCAACGTGCATTTATTACGGGTAGATCGGTAGTTACTAACAAGTCAAAATATGTGTGAGATACAAAGGTATATGAGTAATACATCGCAGTGTTATGTTGTATACCTCGACCTATCAAAAATGTTTGATAAAGTAAATCATTCTTTATTGATAGGTAAACTATGTAAATTGGGACTATCTCCTGCCTACATTGCATGGTTCTCCAGTTATTTAAATAATAGAACATTTCAAGTTAAGATTGAAAATGGTAGGCCTATATCACAGGAAATTACAATAGCTAACGGTATCCCTCAAGGGTCTCCTCTAGGACCACTTCTATTCAACGCTTTCATAAATGACATCAGCACAAGGGTAATTCATACAACTCCGATATTATATGCTGATGATCTAAAATTAATAGGGGAAACCAATAATAACTTTGATGTTAATGATATGCAATCTGATATAAATAAAATTGATGAGTGGTGCGTAGAAAATAGAATGAAAATAAATATCAAGAAAACTAACTTTGTTAGATATACGAATAAGAGCAATTTCATTATAAGCAGATATACAATTAAGGGAGAGGAAATTGTCAACTTGGCACTCACTTATGATCTTGGTGTGAAATTTGATAATAAGTTGAAATTCAATAATCATATCGACAAGATAATAAGAAAAGCTAGGTACCTCATAGGATATATTTTTCATCAATGGAGTGATCTCAGAAATGTACAAACTTACATAACACTGTATAAGACTCACTTATAAGACCCAAGCTTAAATATTGTATCGGAATATGGTATCCGTCTACTAGAGTAGCAACTGACGGTATAGAAGCAGTTCAAAAATACCTCTTTAGATTATTATGTAATAGAGTTGGTCTAGAATTTTTACGCAAGTTGAAAGATGTACAATTTATAATTGATGTGCTAGGTAATAGAGTAAAATTCAGCTATCTCTTTGAAAAAAAATGATTTATTGGTACCTTCACATTAACTTAGAAATTACAATTTTCTTGAGACAAGGGAGTCCACTAACGGGATACTGTACAGAATGGTTAAGAATTTCAATTCAGTGTACGAAAAGACAGCCAGATTTTAATTAT
>JAGDQP010011010.1:0-43936 GCA_022664845.1 Lepisma saccharinum
GTCGTTCAAATATTACGTCAGCATTCGGGGGCGGGGGTTTAAGCTTTTCTTATTTATGCTGGGCGTCTTAGCATTAGGGATAGGATATCTACTTAATGTTACTTACTAAGGGGGAGGGGGTCTAAATTGACCAAAAACGCGCTGACGTAATATCTAGAAAACACACAAAATATTGTGTATGAAAGTGTCTAGAAAGTGCATATAATTGTTCCAAAAGTGCTTGAAAGTGAATAAAGTGTCCTGAAAGTAGTCGAAACTAGTTTCTAAAACACACTTTAGGAGCACATTAAAATTGAGGCACTTTTGTTGTACTTTTGAGCACTTTTGTAGCACTATTAAAGGAACACTTTTGTACACTCTTAAAGCACTTTTGAACACCTTTGAGACGCTTTCATAGCACTTTAGTTCACTTTTGGACACTATAAAAGTGTTCGAAAGTGAGCTAAAGTCGTTTCCAGAAAGTGCTCAAAGGTGTTCAAAAAAGTGTAAAAAAAGTGTTTTATTTTTTACAGTGTAGGACATAGCGAACTAGTATTTAGAATTTACTACGAAATACAATGGACCGCAATCTCAGGATCTTGTCGATTGATGAGTACTGATACTTCATTTAAATTATGACGTCATAATCTTTGAAAACGTATCACTCATCAATGGACAAGATCTCGAGTTCGCTGTCCATTGTATTTCGTAGTAATTTGTAAGATCCAGTGCTCTGAAATATTTAGAAAAAATGTTAAACAGTGGGATCGGGCGGTTAATTAAGTAATATATCTACCCACGTGAAGATGTCCTAGGAGTCCTTATTGCTGATGATGTTCTAGCTGTCCTTAGAGAACCCTGGAGATCTTTAGCAATATTTTTGAAAATATTTCGAAGATAATTATTTTAATTGCAAAAGGTAAATTGATCCTCTCGTTTGAATCAACTCAATTCTTCATAACCTACACGAAGCCGTAAATTAGTATATACATCTCGAAGACATCTATGTACACAGACACGTATCCAGAATTTATTTTCAAAAGCAATCTTAAATATATATATATAATAAATAAATCACAGCCATATTCAATCCATTCGTAGATGAGGCCTCTCCCCGAAGGGAGGAGTTGGTCTACTGCTCCCACGCTGACCAGACGGGTTGGGAGAGGAGAGCTGAAGCTCTCACTGTGATCGCCACTGTATTTTATTCACAGCAGCTCCCCAATTGTTCTCACGATGCTGGGTCAACACCGAAATTTTTTGAGTCCCCACAGGGGAATCGGACCCGGGCCACTCGCACTGAAGTCGAGCGCGCTACCGACTAGGCTACATTTGCAGATCCAATGTGTAGGTCTGTATACTTGGATGTTTAAAAACGATGACCACAACATATTTTTTTTCTCATAGAAACCAGTAAAAATATTTGATTAAATTAATTTCACTTCTTTAAATTCATACCTTCAATTTATTTTTTAACGTTAATTTTTCACGCCTTACTTTCTATTGTGGATCATTAATCCCGCTTTGTCCTTGCGTGCTTTCGTGTCAACAAGTAAACCTCATGATCCGTGAGGTATTGAGAAGTGATTTACATTTCGTTGCAAAGCAAAAACAGATATTATATTCCACCGTTAGGCATTTGATTATCACAAGCTGCTGTAAATCTATGTAGAGAGATTCTGCCATGATTTTTACTTGGAAAAGATGTAAAGCCAAATTGGGAGGGTGTGCATCGAGCTTTGTAGCATTTCTATCGATATTCTTTAGGCAACTTCGGCTCAGGCCAAATGGATGATGATGGGAGAGTTAATCGAATGAAGAAAGTGGGAGGAAAAGGCCGATGAAACTGATGCACACAGAGTTTGTCCACCACAAAGTCCACGTGGCACAAGCAGGGATTGAAAGAAGAACGCCACGAATCAGAGACAGAACTCCACCAGTGAACCACAGCATCCACACTATTCTTCCAAACTGGCCTAGATGTAGATGGACGACGTTTTGAGTACATTTTGTTACGTTTGGTACACGCACAAACATAATGTACATATAATTTGGAAAATATATTATATGTTAATAAAGTGTTTGCAAAGTGTCCATAGTTAATAAAGTGTTTGCAAAGTGTCCATAAAGTATAAACACACACTGAAAGGTTTCAATTGAAATTCTTTATTCAATGTTTCTCTTCCACAGGTCGTTAATCACATTCACATAAAGTTTCATGTTTGTCCGTAGACCATTTATTATCTAGAACCGGCCAAACAGCGAAACTTTAATTACAACTACTTGAAATTAAAACAAAAACAATTGAATATGCATTCCCACTGAAATTCCACTGTTTTGATTACGTCACTCTATAGAACATTCTATTCTCTTTCCAATGGCGCACGCCCCATATCTGCATCTAGTGTTCTTCCTGAGATATTCATGGTATTATGTTTCAAGGTCAAGCCTATTATATATAATGATGTAAAAAAAAGGCTTTGGAGATAAAATTCCCACCGAGAATCTGCTGTTCTTATTACATCATTCTATAGAATTTTTTTCTCTCTTTCAAATGGTACAAGCCTCATCATATCTGTATCTGGTGTTCCTCTTGAGATATTTACGGTATTACGTTGCAAAGTGAACACCATTTCCGAAACTGCTTTTTCGCAATCATAAAGAAACATCGTGAATTTTACACAAGGAACGTCTAACCTTGTCTTTTACCATTCATAAAGCATGACTTAAAACTGTAAAATTCAAATGGGTGTGTATCCGTAAAGTGTCGGTCGCGACAACATTTAAGGACAAAACATGCCAACTTTGACGCGCTGTAGCCCCAGATACCCGTGGTCTAGAAATCTGTAAGTTGGAATTTATACTAAAAACCCATCCAAAAATTAATGTACCAAATTTCATCAAAATCGGAAACTATGGGTGACATTTACCTCTCTGATTTGGCATAGAGTGATCCATCAATAAACAAAACAAAATCATGTTCAATTATAAATATATTTCTTTCATCAGCTTTTTGAACAGTAGAACATCCACAATTTGTTGAAACGTTCAGCAGTGAATCTCATGTCATAGCAACAATGTTTTTGTACTTTTATTGTTTATCAACACCAGTAAACTAATTGTTGTTTTACTATGGAATATTATACACAAGATTTTCAAAAATTTTAAAAAAATTTTAAAAAAATTAAGAAGGAGTCTTGGAACATATTTAGTTTTCGAAAGTGAAACGATATTTTTTTTAGTTTTTCGTGTCTTTAACAAACCCTGTAATAAAACCTGGCAACAGAATACTTCTTCTGAAATTGTAGGAAGAAACTGTATGCCTTTGAGGTAATCCTGCTAAAATTTCACGTCATTGTAATAACAGAAATTGTACATTTATTTACCGAACTCGGACAATTTAAAGCCGGCCGGGTGGTCGAGCGGTCTGCGGCGGTAGGCTATCGACTCAACGGTCCCGGGTTCGAGTCCCGGCAGGGGCATGGGTGTGGATTTTAATACTTAAAAGCTAAAGGCAAATCGTGACGGGCCGAAGTCGAAAGTTACTCAACAGGCCCATATAAAAATAAAGTTTACCAAAGTTTTTTTTCGGACGATTTAAAAGTAAAATACGAATAGAAGATATGTTGATTTTTTTTACCTTTTTTTGACATCCTATAATCTCTGGAATGGAGAGGAATACAAAAGAGGTATTTTACATTTTTTCCTCACTTGATCGATATAGTACTTGAGGGAAAAAATGATTCAAATCTGAGATGAACGACCAGGAGGCATTAGGTGATTTGAGCTGGAATGACTCCCAAAACGTACTTTTAAAAAAAAAATGTACAATGGGTGCACAACGGATGTAAGAAATTCTCAGAAATTCTCTGAAGTAGAGTTGTGCCGATATAAGCATGAATAGGACTACCTTTTAAGCAAATAACAATAATTTCTTTCGAGGAACGATTATTCTTAAAGACACGTGATTGCATAATAAACGGGAGTTAATTATATGCATTTTAACGAATATTTCCTGTACTTTTAACACTAAAAGATACTGTTTTTGCCTGGTTAGATGTCAGTAATTACGTTTATCATCTGTAGTTATACGTAAAGTCCTCTTATTCGGGCTTATTTCTACCCACATTTAGTTCAGAGAATGTCTATGAATACCCTGCTTCCTTTGGGGGAATCCATCGCACAATCTTGTAATATGCATTTCTAGATAGAGCAGGTTTTAAGTGCTGTTCTACTGTTAATTGTATTGGAAATAACAGAGTTCGTTTTCCCACACTTTTGGTAGCTTATAGCTTCGAAATGAAGTATTTGTGCACCCTTGGATGGTCCATACTTTCTTCCTTATTTTCATGTTAGGAATCTCGTGAGGGAGGTTTGTTAATGTTGTTTTCCAACATCTTGTATAAATAAATAAACAGAGTGTTCTAATGAGCACAAACATATCATGGAGTCAAACAGAAGCTAGTAAACTATAAAAGACATGAGATTGCTACTTTTAAATTGAAGATTTAATTTTCTTTTAAATTTGAAGACTAAACAATTATTTCATAGAAACAGTGATTAAGTACGCATGGTTTATAATTGAAAATAATTTAAAATATAATGGCGTGTGTTTTTATAATAAAGTTAAATGTGATAGCAGCCTTGTCAGCTTGCTTTAATTAAATTAATTATGAATACAAGGTCTCAATATAATTATAACTAAATTTAAATTATATGTGATAATTTGATCGACAGATGACTCGTAAATTAGAACTGTATTCTATCCTTTAAAATATTAACCAAGGCTTGTGTTTGTCAATCAGAAACCACAACAAATATTCAAGTGAAGTGTTCTTCGGAAAATTTTCAAAGATATCAATTATTTGCATACATGTAACAGAAATTTGATTCGAAAATAAGTTCATCTCATTATTAGAATGTACAAAATGTGTATTTACTTTTAATCTTGTTTGTATCAATATTGATTAACTAAATTTTAAAATTTATGTTTGTTCCTTTGAAAACCATAGATTTTCTTATTTTATCTTCTTATTGCACAGCTTATACATGTAATAGCTCTATCAGGCGGGGCTAACTTGTTTCTATATGAGGGTATGATTAATGCTTGTGTCACGGGCCGCACACTTTAAATAAAACTCAAATATAATCAATTGGATAGTTTTTCAAGGCAATAATTACTATTTTTGTTAAACTATTTCACTACTAGTTGGACAATATAAAATGCTTGATTGTCAATATTATGTTGTTAAATTAAGTTACATTCTATATTACAATTTAATATAATTTTATCCAGCCGTGGGCCTACTGTTGGCCATGCCTGAAAGTATTTAATTTTCATTTGTGTTTTGGACGTTTAATTGCTGCGGAGGAACACAGTATCTTTCTTTATCGACGCTGTAAAGTAGTACAATTATCCATAGCAGCATAAGCATATTGAGCCAATACTGGGTCAATATAGCAGATATCGATAATAGCTTGCCGTTCTGGCTTAATATCGAGCGACATTTTTGCGTGGTACGATATTTTGACATTCAATGCCATATCGGAACCCGAGATCATGTACAAAATCATGACAGATTGAAATATGAACTTTAGAGTAATATCACCGTCTCAAGATGTCCCGCGATGTTGATCTATATTGGCTTATATCGCTCGGAAGAGTGTCGTGTGTGTTTCAAAACGTCTATGTAATGGGAAAATAAAGTCTACGTGTAAAACCTCTATCTACATGCTCCCTGCTCAAAGCCATCCTGTAATAAAAAATACCATCTATGTTATTATTATTCCATGTCTGATTTGCAGAAGTGCATTATCGGCGGATGGTTTCGTAGCCTTGTGGATAGATCAACAACTACAGATCATAAGGTTCTAGGTTCAGCTGAAGTCAAATGCAAAAATTTTCAACTGTACATCAGAACGAGAGAAGAGAACGTGTGATTTAATAAACACAGGACGTAACTGAGATCATATTTCTTTTTTTCGGGACTACTGTAAAGATATAAGTAATTTTGTTTATTAAAACAGTAAATTTATTTCAGTGAAAAACTATACTTTCCGATAGTGATCAATACCGATTTCCGATACCGTTATTAATATCGATATTACACACCTCAAATTAGAGAAACTTTCACAAGTTCTGGGCTATTAAAACCAACGAATTACATTAACATTTAATTTAATTCCACAAGTACAACTTGGAGCCGATTTCACCTCGCTCGCATCACCTAAGTCCCTGTTGTAACGTACATAGAAATAGAAGAATGTGTCGTCTGAGCCTTAGATGCCTAAAGGCCATAAATAAAATTCAAATTGAAATTCAGAAGAATGTGTGCCAGAACCAGAGGGTGTCCACTAGGCTCTGAGTTCTAATCCCAGCTGGAGCATGGATCTTTATGGATTTGAAAACTCTTGACATCTTACAGATTCGAATTAAATGTAAGGTAAGTGTACCGATTATGGCCCGGGTCCCCAATATGGCCCACCCCCAAATCTCTGCAGTTTTTCGTTGGTGCTACTAGATGTTACTGTGAACTATATCCTCATGACAAGTGAAAACATTTTTGCGCGACTCATTTGTTTCCGAGTGGCGTGAGCGGCAGCATATTTTGCTGTTATTTTAGCAAAGTAAGTCATGTTTCCTTTTAGTATCTATTGTTGAAAACCTAATCAGTATAATACATGGATAATGTAGCTATGTAAACGTACGGGAACATAAAATGTGTGTGACGCAATGCATTGCATTGTGTAACTAGCAGGCGTCAGAAAAAGTAAATAGGTTAATAGTGCGCAATATGGCCCACTGCTATCTTGGGCAAAATGCAGTCATAACTGTTCAAAATGAAAGAATTGGGTATTTGAAATGTTTGTACTGAACACTCATCATCATAATGTTTACTAAATAAAACGAAGATAATGCCAGGTAATAAGGAAGCAATCAATTCCAATGCAAAGAATAAGAAGATTAAAACCAAATCAAAGCAAGTGTCATCACGTTCGAAACCACCAGAATTTCAGCAACTGCTTCTAATAGTCCTGAAGAACCGACACTGATTTGTTTGCAGTCTTGTGAATCTTCGTTCTGTTACCTTTGTCAGGCAGACATGAGTCTTTGCGTGTTATAGCGCAAATACGTTCATGAAGAGTGTGTTGGAATCACTGCTAAAGATCACGGACCCTTTCGTTGTCCCTCATGTGAGACGTAACGTTCTAAACTTATTCGTTTGTGTTACACTTCTTATTTACTCACACTTTTTCTTCTTGTATATTCACCTGTTTGTCACACATTTAGCCATTTTGTATTAATGCAATATTCTTGGTTTTGCAATGCCATATAAATTTTATGTTTGCTTGTAATGTATATCTCTCAGTATGTAGCATATATGAATAATACAGAAACATTACTTATCACTTTTGCAATAGGCTCTTTTTTCCTATAGCGGGCCGTATTTGGAACACCATCGTCGCAATATGGCCCACTTACAACATTTTAGTTTTCGATTTCTTACATTTTTGTATGTCATTTCTAGGAAGCAGATTATTTTTTCTTTTGTCCAAATAATCTCGCAACTTGATGGTTCAGTCGGCCTTTCTTAGTGAAAAAATCAACAAAATTAAGGTGGGCCATTTTCGACCCCCCCCCCCCCTCCCCTACCTGATATACAGTTACATATTTCCATGTGTTCTTGTTCTGAATGAAAGTGAGTGAAGGTATCAGCGTGTAGTATGATGGCGGCTCCACAAATGGTGTCATTGAACAAAATGCTGTTTGCGTTGGACAGATATATAGTAATCACCATGCGATCCGCAGATCAGTATAGAAAGTGAAATTGGCGGAAACTTGCGATTGAGTACCTCCATGTTCTCCTGATTTAACACCTGTCGATTTTTACCATTTGGGGAACCTTATTAAATGTAGTATACTGAAGGAAATTCAAATGGCATACGCAGTAATCCCAGTGGTAACATTAGGTTACGTCGCGTTGCTCAGGTAGCAGCTCGCCATTTTCCAAAGTGTCTGAAAGTTCATCCACTCGAGATCTTGTCGATTGATGAGTACTGAGATTTCATTTAAATAATGACATCATAATCTTTGAGAACGTATCACTCATCAATGGACAATATCTCGAGACCGACTGGTTTTTCAGGCTAATAACTCTACGAGCTCTCCCGCAAAAGCTGGTTTAGTGACAATAACTACTAGAACCGACATCCCTCTTTCTCTGTTTTAAACTTCAACTTCGATCTCGAACTCGCCTTGAAACTTCAGCTTCGACCTCGTGATCGAACTGCAACCACGACCTCACTGAAACCTCAACCTCGCGACCAAACTTCAACTTCGACCTCGACCTCACTCATCCTCGACCTCGCGACGGGACTTCAACCTCGACCTCACTCAACCTCGACCTCGCGAGAAAACTTTGACCTCCACCTCACTCAACCTAGACCTCGCGATCGGACTTCAACCTCGACCTCACTTAACCTCAACCTCGCGAGCTTCAACTCCTCTGGTTCATTGTCATCACTTTCAACTCCATTTGTAGTTGTAAAACGCATATGTGACTTGTATTCGTCTTTCGATATTTGTATACTTTTAGTATTAACACTTCAATATACTTTTTTTTAATTATCTTCAAGTATATATACATTTTTGCACTCCCTGTACATAAAACTTGTATCAAATGTTCTCATTTGAAAAAGTCCTGCTATGGCGGAAGTTAAAATCAGACTTTAGTGTGAAAACATCATTTTCGTTTGACCTGCGGAATTTTAAATCATGCCAATCGATTTTCTCTTCAAGAAGGACTTAGAACAGTTTAGTTCTAACCTATATGACATTACACATAGACTTATAAACAAAGACAAAGACAGTATCTAAAGAATCTGCTAAACAGGTAAGAGAAATTGTTTAAGAAAAACATTGTTAGAAAATCTCTGCGCTTTGAGAGCCAGGAGCGCCTAAGTCTAATTTTAAGGAAGAAGGTGATTAATACAGTTTTGTGCCGTATTTGGAAGGCCTGAGATAATTGTTGCATGATTCTTATTGTAAACATGTTAAATCATGTTAATAAGCATGTCTGAAAGAATTTTCTGTTTAAGGTATTTTCAAAAACGTAAAAGCATTAAAATTTTCTCAAATATGAAGTTCCCATACATAGCCTAGCTCACATTTCAAGGAATCTAGCATTATAACATGAATTGATTGTAGGCACAGAAACAAGACCGGTCACTCGGTGAAGATTTTGCCACCGGGTCAATTGGATCAAAAATCGATCATCAGGTCGCTGAGTTAGCTGAGTCTGATGATTTCGGTCATTCGGGTGAATACCGGGTCATTCAAGTTTCATTCAAGTTTCGGACCGGGTCACATATGTTCGGGTCATGCCGGATCACAAAAAGTGACCCTGTTTCAGCTCTGGCTGATTCAAGAAACCTATCGATACGAAGGAAGGCACTAATGCTATAGGTAATTACATATATCAGAATCCTAAAGCACTGGATCTCTGGCGTGCTTCAATGAAGAGAAGTAATTTCTTTTTAAAACAATGTGGTACGAATTTCCTGTTTTGTTGTAAGTACCTCTTCTCTTGTGTTTCTTTACGTCATGTCCCATCTTCATTCTTTCCCCTACCTTACCTTATCCTTTCGCTTCACTTTTTCCTTCTTCCCCCCTCCCCGTCGTCCCTGACTTCAAGGAGCATCCTCTCTCGATTGAAGAAAATCAGATTCGTCTCGGAACGCTAACTACTTGGTGGTGGATTGAAAAAAAAAATAAGAAAAGAAAGTCTTGGAAGAAAATTAGGACTACTCTTTTGTGATCTGTGACCTGGTGCTGTACGTTTTGGCGCGCGCGGGAATTTATCGCCGGTTCTTTTCTTTGTCTTGTATTTGTATTGTTATTGAGTGCCGTGCAAGAACTTCGGCTCGTACTTTATGGTAAGTGTTTTTTTTTATTAGTCTATTCAAATACAATTTCTTTTTTCTTCGATTATTAGGTTTATTTTTATAATTTATTTTATTTTTGTGTACCACCCGCATGTTTAAGATAATTGAGAAATGTCGTACCCGCAGGAATTGGTTCGATCATCTTAATATACATATTTAAAATATCTTGAAATTGAAAAACGTTTTTTTTATTATTTTTTTTTAAAGAAACAAAAATTGCTTCCTTTGATCGACAATGTCGGGGAGGTTTTGAATCGTTACTGAGGAGACACGTGCGTTTGAGCTCCGCTATCAGCCACTAGTCTTTAATATTTTCGAGGTTTTTTATCAGTTTTATGAGGCGAACACCGGGGTGGTACCTCAACAAACTCCTTGGATATTGCCTTTATCGTCCCCGCTCCGGAGGAATGGTTTCGAGAGACGTAATCCCTCAGATATGACGGATTTAGTTGAAAGTTACTTCTCCGCCATATACACGAAAATTAAAAGGAAACAAAAAGTCAATAAAACGACAGATAATTTGATTTAGGCCCTATTTCCAGAAACTCTTCCCGTTTGTTTGTAAAATAGATTTTCAGCTTTGTTTTTAATTTCTTTTAATATTATATTAGAAATATAATTTTTGATTCCTTCTCGAAAATCCTTAGAGTTTCTTTGTTGTCAAAAAACAGCTGTTTTATATAGTTTTGTTTGAAATCCGGCTTTCCCGTAGAGTACATCTTCATTTCTAGGAATATGCTACCAATACCGCGTAGGAGTATTAGCATACCGTACGTCAAGATGTCCCTTGTATATGCGTGAAATAATTTACCAATGCATTCATGTCTGGAATGAGTGCATATTCTATAAATATTCCTCGAAATATTGCAAGTATATTAAACAAATATGTTGAAAACATATTTTCTTTTAGGAATTATTAACTCTATGGCTTAAGGAACTCGTAAGTTCATCGCCGCAGTAACAAACGTTAGGCACTGAATTTTGTTCTGGGCAATCTCAAGCCATTTTTCAACATGAACATCTACTTCTCAAAGGGTACTTTCTAATATTATCATCCCTATGACGTGTCGGTCTTCCCAATGGTCTTGGTCTGTCCAAGTTTGAGAATATGAAAATATAATCAACTTATTAAACGCTCAGCTTTTTGCAGGGAGCAATGTATGATATTTAGTGAATTCTAACCCCAAAATTGGCCCATTATTATTATTATTATTATTATTATTATTATTATGCTTTGTCTGTCTGTGGGTAATGGAGGTTAGCTTCTCAACCAAAGCAGAATAGTTGAAACTGATTTCAGATGTGACTTTTGTGGTCGCCATTTACTGGCCATTTTTAATTTGATAATTTTCTTCTCTTATCAGGCTTTTTTTTTAATTTCAAAATATCTCATTAATAACTATTAGCGTAGATAGCTATTTTTTGCAGTTTGAGAGATTATTTTATTACGAGTTTTTTTCCTTATTTATTTTTGAAATAAAGTTTACAATGCCATTTACATACCTTCCCATGGCAGAAAAGAAAAGAAAAGAAAAGACGATATATCTCTCAACATACTTTCTCACAGTGTAACAGCGACAGGTGTTATAAGCATCCTTGTCACTTTCCACAGTATACGAAATTTGCTACTGGAGTTCAATCTTCAACCATCTTGGAAGCCATTTGTTAAGTACAAATGCGCTACCAAAAAGAGAAAAACGGAACTTACCCACAACAATAAATCTTTCCGCCACAAGCTCTTTCATTTTATGTATCTTGAAATAGGCCCACACGGAAGTTTGCAGACCGCACACGGATATTCAACAAAAATCCCTTGAGGGTGGGATAGTCACTTTCCGAAAGGCGACAATAAAATTTAAGAAGAGAGAGAGAGAGAGAGAGAGAAAGAAAAGATACATTGGTCTATTCCCTTCTCTTTTGCGCCATTATGTTACAGCGTAACATCATCTAATTTCATTGTCCACATTTGATGAGCAATTATTCTTTAGTATGTCCTGCCCGTCCTCAAGGGGAAAGCAGTGTTTCTAACTCATTCTTTTTATATATTTTACCAGTGCAAAATTCACTGCTAAAATGAAAGGAAATTTCGTTTTAAAATGGCGATATTGGAAAGTAAAGTTTTATTAAGTTTGCTTTCCAGTTTTTTTTTTTTTTTTTTTTTTTTTGTTTTTTTTTTTTTTTTTTGGTAATGGTCTGTGGATCGTCTTCCGCAGAGCCAAATTTTAGTTGTAAGCTTATAACATCCTCGCTGGAGTATTGAAATATCCTCAAAATAACTTAAATGCCCATTATACATGCATTTAATATTCCAGAAATATCTTAGTGCCCGTAATCAACGCGTGTTCTAGCGATATTCTTTAGGATATTCCAGTCCAGCATAAATTTAAATAAGATGATTTTATCTTTTCGGAATATTCTATATCGACATCAAGAGTGGAAGATGTGTGATTGGGAAGCGGTTCGACTGGCTGGCGCAGTTGGTAGCGCCTTAGGACGGTAACCCAAAGGTCCCGGGTTCGATCTAGTCCAGTCACATACTTTTCACTCTTTAATACCAATTGTATCTGTACCTACAGAGGCTTGATGTACAGAAAGAAAATCGAAAGTTGCCTCCATTTCATCTTTGGATATTAATTCTTCCGTGTGAGATGTTCACCATTATGAGACACAGGAAAGTCCAAGAAAAACTAGGAGTTGTGGTACTCTCCCGGTTGTTTCGAGAGAGAACATCGACATCAAGAGTGGAAGGTGTGTGATTGGGAAGCGGGTCGACTGGGTGGCGCACTTGGTAGCGCATTGGGACGGTAACCCAAAGGTCCCGTGTTCGATTTCCGGTCCAGTCACATATCTTTCACTCTTTAATATCAACTATTCTAAGGGTTTACTTGCACTGATTAAGTTACGTTATCATTTATTTAATCTATTCAATTCGTACTAGAATACTTTTCAATTAATTCTTGCTTCATCAGCAAGTGCAATGTTCTTTGTTTAATGTTCCTAGATACAGCAAACATCTTTAATGAAACCCAAATCATCTGAGTCATTTTAAGTAAATGGAAGATATAAATGGAATATTCACCACTTACGTGAGCTATCGCCACTAAGACTTTCCTCAGATTTTCTCCGCCTACCGAGTTGCAGTTTGAAGAGAGGGATTAATCCTCGCTGATACAGAAACTACATATATTAACACGTAGTAACATTTTTGTTTTCTTCCTTCAACTACAGATCTTTTCTTAAAATAGAACTATATAATATAACTATATAATATCGGTATGATCAAGTGGAAAGATCAGAGATATCAAAGAAGGCCATATCTACGTGCCAGTTAAAACTAGTCGCCGTAGGTCTGCAGGCAGCGATCCCACTGTCGGGGCCACCGAGGAACAGCTGACTGGAAGAAGTAATTTGTTTACATCTGGAGCCAAACTTACACATAGGTCCGTAATCGTTCGTCGGAATAAAAACTTAAAATTTGAGATATTGTTTCGGAGGACTAAGCATGAAAACTAAAGTGTGACATTTCGAACTAATGGGAAGATGTTCGTGGATCTCCCATTGAAAGTTGCCCAGACTAGCAGTTGTACCAGGGAGATACAGAGCCTTGTATTTTAGTGTAACAACAGGAGCTAAACATACCACACCATTTGCTCTTGCTGGTTGCAAACAGTCGTTGCAGTATATTACAGTAAGTACCAGTGTTCACTCTTTGGTGGAGGGATTCGATGACCTTTGATCGAACAAAACGGTTAGGTATATCTTGAGAACAGATGCACAGCTTTGAATATTTTTATGGTGAAAGCAGATGCTTTCATTATATGCTGCTTCGTTTTCCTTCGGGTTTGAAGAAATGACTCTAATCACAACACGATGATAGGCCGTAGCTGTTATGTGGTAAGGTGTTGGAAATATTTGGGAGATACTGACGTTGATACCAGTGGCCGACCATTTTGACTAAAGTTATGAGGATTTATCAGTCACAGTAGGCAAATGGTAGCTTCAACTTAGACTCTGGCCGAGTCCTTCCTTCTTCCTTCTCCCTACCCCATACCGTTCTGATCCCAAGATGCCTAAAGTCCATGAAGAAACGCAAATAAACCAATTTTGTTGTGCAAGGCCGATTGGATAACCTTCTTGTTCATCTGACAAAAACTTTGTCACATATTATGCATACACTTTCCTAACTTTTAAGATACAATTGTCTACATGGTAGTCTGGCTGAGATACATACAATGTTTCAGAGACCGTATGGCGGCGTCCTTACAATTTTCTTTCACACGTGCGAAACTGTTTTTCGTTTGTGATTGCCAAATGCAATTTCAAGGAGGGTTGCTGTGCTTGTTCCCTTTGAAATCATGTTAATATTGAAGTTGCAACATGTATGTATATACGGCATCCCCTTCATCATAAACATTGGTCGAATGGATATTATTAGATACCGCCGATTTTGGTTTACTAAGACGATACAGCGTACTAAATTATTTGTCAAGATATGACGTCATTTACCACGAAGCCGCATTAACTTTAAGTGTCTGCATCTCCGAAACTATGCATTTTTCAAAATTCAAAGGAACCATTTTTCTTGTTTTGGTATCAGAAATTCATCCTCAAATTCTTTGTATGCATTAATCTATCACCCTGTATATTGATGAACTTTACTAAAATTGTAGAAAAACTTATTCAGGGAATCATGAGGGAAGGATATCCCAGTAATGATCAAAAGTAGAATTACTTGAGGTAATTCCTTTTCAACAACAGTTATGAGTTCAAAAGTACTCTCGCTACTGAAGGAAATTCGTTCGATACTTGGCATCACTGCTATCGTATTAGCAAGGTTGATTTGCCATTCGACACTTTGACCTCAATGCGTCAATTCTCCTGTGCTATGTACGTTCTTGTCCATAAACACGAAAGCCACACCATAAGTTTTTTTAGTGTGCAATTAAATTTCTCTTTCCATTTCATGACAAAGAGGAATATGTCAATCAACCATGTCAATATGTCTTCGAGGCTCAATACGCCAAGTCACTCACATCCTTTTTCCATTATTGAATTGATGATTTTTATTGCCTACGTATATTATAATTATTACGATGAATATTCACCTAATTTCGATGCTTGCGCTATAATTTCTATCGCGTCTTTTATTTAAATGTTTCTGTCCTTCAGTTCTTCCTTCCTGTTTATTTATTTTGATTATCCTCTTCCTGTATCATTAGCAATATTTTGTGAATGCTTGTCATTGAACCATTCATTGAGCCATCTTGACTTTCCTGAAAAAAAAAAAGTGTCTGTACTACAAAAGTTTGTTAAATTCCATCCACGTATGTTTGTAAATAATTTCATTGCTTTCATTGGCCAATAACAACTTGAACCTTTGCTTTCAGAAATAAAAATGTCCTATGTCCTTCTTTATTTCAAAAACTGTTCGAAGAAAAATTTAAAATGCAAGAAAGCAGTAATTCAAAGAGGGCAAATTCAGGAGTCTAGAAGCCAAGTAACTGACAAATAAAAGAAAAATTGGTGATAATATTTTATATTCAGCTCAAAATACATATAACACAAAGTTGTCATAGTTTACACAAAAAAACTTTTGGATCTTAACATTTCCATATACAAAATACAGTAGACTCTCTTCAATCCGGCATTCTTCGGTTCGACACATTCTGTATTCCTGCACCGATTCAGCCGGTCGCGTTCGGATGTTTTCGGGTGGATTCGGGCACTTGTTGACCTTGACCTCCAGGTCGCGCCATTGTGCTGCCCGCGTTTTTAGTTCGCTCAGTGTTTATCGTGACTATCAGTTTTCATTTAAGTACAGTGACTGTTTTCCTTACCAGATAGGAGCTTATTATTATATGTACAACTTCTTTCAAATATTATTGTACTGTACGGTATTATTTCTTCTTTGGTATTCCCGTAAAACCTAAATTGGCGTCCGGCAAAATCGCTAATGTGCGGCCGTGATCCCGAAAATGCCGGATTAAAGAGTTCGTACTGCATGACAATTTTGTGTCACAGAAATTTCGGGTTATATATTAAAGAGTATCTCGAAAATTTTATTCTATTCGTCAATATCACTTTTAAACTTTGGTTTTTGGAGTGAAAAATTAAAGGTGGAGAGTTCACTTCAAGAAAACCATCATACGATCACAACACAAATTAGTAGGAAGCTAGGGAAACTACGACTGCGAGCAGACTTAACATACCAGCTAGCTTCTACTCAACTGAGATTCGAAACAGCTGCCTGTTGTCTTGGTCTTGTTAGTATGGCAAATCCAAAAGAATTTCAAAACCTAGGTCTGAGAAACTTAATTGAAATCAGTTTCTTCAGAGTTTCTTCAATGTGAACGCCGTTTCATGGGGAACTTGTTGCTTCACAAAAATTCATTGCAGTTCCTAGTTTCCGTGGGTGTGAATGCATAGTTAAACAGTCCAATACTGTAAATATAATGTTCATTCAAATACTTCTCGTATGGACCATTCAGACTGACAATTTTCTTGGTACTCTTTGTAATGACCTGCCTATAACTATTAATGTGATAGGACAAGTTTCGGAAGATGCTCGCTAGATGGCTGCACCTGAGCCGCTATTAAAGCGAAGTGGGCAACTTTTTATGTTATTGTTTATTTGCATATTTTGTTAGGAATTTATTAGCACATAATTATAAATCGTTAATCATTAAGTAAGAATTAAAGAGAAGATAATTCTATTGTTGATTGTTAAGAATGCAATGTATTAAATACAACAGATTGTTATATGAACTGGATACGTAAGTAATCAATGTAAGGTAATTGATGCAGAGGTAATTGTATCATATTTTAACAATCTACTAAATAAACTGTTTCTGTTGTGATCTATCATCGTCTTTCTTATAGTTAGACGTAGTGGAGGGATTGTTCATGTCGCCCAGGCTGTTGCAAAGCGCCGCAGCGATTGTGGACATTTCTCTCTTTAAAGAATAGTTGTGTCACCACTACTGCGTAGCTTTGGGGCACTCTTTAGGTATAGTCTATATCGAAAGAACGAGCCGCGACCCTGAGAAGAATAGAAATGATGTAAGTGAGTTCCAAAAGCTTACGACCGCACAGCTGCAACATTTCATGTACAATTGCTGTTGTGGTGAAAAATAACGTTAAAGACGTACTTAAGAAGACATGTCAGAGGGATCTCTTACATCTTCTTCATACGAAACAAATGCTAGAATGACGCTTGAAATAAGATCAATGTTGTTACCTTTGATTCAATCTACTATTTCAATTAGTGTAGTAAGAATTGTGTATCAAGAGCTGACTGTAGTTTTAGATGCTATAAAGTCGGTTTCATAACAAAGCTCTGTTTGAATCAAACCTTATTTCCCGATTTAGTACAACGGTGGCATAACATCTATTGGAATAGTGAAACAACATATCGAATGATAATCAAACAGTTTTCTATTTCTTCATTAATCCCAGTTATTCACAATATAATGAGTTTATCGTCAGATCATCGTTCTTTAGTTTGTCTCCCTAGCATATAATGAATGTGTTGTTGCACTCTACAATATTTTTCTTGCACCTTCCGTCCTTGAATATATAGAACCGTATGGAGTTGTTTCACAATAATATTGTTCAACTGCAAATTTATTGAAAATTGTATGTAATTTTTCTGCTTGCTACTGATGCATGCACATAATACGTAATTAACTAATTACTAAGTAGAAATTCGTGTTCGAGTTACTCTGCAGGGCTTGCGTTAAAATCACTCACGTTCATCATCTGGAATTCGTTTATTACATAGTTTGACGTGTAAGTATAACACGTTTCATAACATATATTTTTTAAATGACAAAGATATAAAGTGGTATTCTTCCTTGACGTAATGATAGTCTCTATTTGTCCCAGAAACAAGAAGATAGCCGTTTGATAGAAAACAAAATATCATTATCCACATTATGTAACATTACAATTCGAAATGTTATATTTGTCTTTTTTTTTTCTTTAATATCAAAGCATTTCTCATTGCAATCAACGAAGGCATCTTTCCATATCAAAATACTCATTTAAAGAGGACGAGCGGTATCGTTTTTTTTTCTCTCTGGTAGACGTAATAAATTTGTGTTAGAATATCAAATCTGTCTTGACCTCCTGGAAATGTTGAAAACTATGTATTTAGGAGGCAAGGAGGAGCAACAATGCTTTATTTTTCTGCGCATTTATTTTGTTGCTTCAATATCTCTGACAAAGTATGTATTCCTAGTTACACGATAGTAACAAGATCACTATTTATTATCATCTAGCATCTGGTTCTTCATGAAAGAAGAACAACGTTTCATTTGGATCTCTCAAACATCCTCGCGTATTGATTTTATTTACACCTAATACTTTTGATTGTAATCTTTACTTCGTTTCTTTTCTTTGTTTCTGTAAGTTTAAATTCTTGTTCCTTTTTTAATGTTTTTTTTAATATAATTTTAATCACATTTTCCACACTTTCATTTTTATAAGTTTCATTTCTTGTTCTTTTCAAAATTTATTATCATTTGTATAACATATTTTCATACTTAATTCTTTCTTAATTTATTTTTGTAAGCCTCAATTTTGCTTTTATTTTAATCATTTTTACATAGTAATTACATTTTATTCACAGTGGAGTCTTCCCTTTTTTATTTCTGTAAGTTTTAGTTATTATTCTTTTTAATTTTTTTAAATCATTTTTTCCACATTGGATTTAGGTTTGCGCAGTAGTTGTTTACATTAGTCGGATTTTATGTAAATTGTACATCTTTCCCTTATCTAGCTTACTGTTTTGAATATTGCTGCTTTTCAAAACTTAATACTGTTCTCGTCTATCTGATCATTTTCGTTCTTGTCATTTAGAAAGATATAAAACTGACATCAATTCGAATAATTTATGCAGCAAATACTGGGCGAATCTTAAACTCAATGTGGAAGAAATGAGATTTTTTTAAAGACATTCTTTTCTTAATCAATTTGTACTAAAAAAGGAGAAAGTAATTTTGTTTATGCATGTTTAAAAAGGAAAGCATGGGCGTGCTCTCATATACAGTCACTTTATAAATTCTTGAAATGACGCTGCGCATTTTTTTTTCCTCTTTAGTCATGCATAAAGATTTTTTTTTTTACTTTTTAGTACAAATTGATTAAGAAAAGAATGTTTTTTAAAAGATTTTGATATTTTTTTTTAGTCATTTCGATGTTCGGATAAATTTTCTGAAGCTAAATGTTTTGTGATCCAACTCCTAAAGCGTTATGCAACCAGGAAAACCCAGGCTAGTTGCAGGCTAGTATTCATTTTAGGATAAAGAAGTTGAGTATAAAAAAAATATTAAAATTTGCATTTAAAATACATAAATATATAGAAATATATGACAGTAACAATGGAATATTATATTGTCACTGCACTTACGTCGCTCTGCAAAATTTCATCATTCTATGACGTCGGGAAATGAGTTCAATTAACGTTCCAAGATTTGATAACATCACGAACCATTGTGAACTAAAGAAAAGAATGTAAAACACAATCATTAGAAAAGGAACAAGAATTGATATATAGAAAAATTAAAACAGAAATAAAACAAGTTACAATCGAAACTGTCTGTATAATAATACGAATCAACCCAAGACAACATGTGAGAAAATTGTCTTGGGTTGTCACCTCTGAGAGATAAAGTCCCTCGACGAACACTTTCCATGAGATAGGAATGAGTCAGAAGGTAGCGTAACAGCTACATTTATAAGATTCTAATCACAAAAGATATTTTTCTTTTGTTTCCTGAAAAAGAGATGTCGACTGGTCCGCTTTTTCTATCAACCTTTCTATTTTCATATGGAAGTTTACCTTTGTGTTATATTTTGATTTTCAATGTATATTATGGGCATTAGGCACCTAAAGCTCAGGCCTATATAGGGTAGGGGAAAGAATGTGGGAAGGAGTTGGCCAGCGCCTAATTTGAAAGTACCATCCCGGCTTTTTTGTTACATAAAGCAAACTAGAATAATGCTTTGTGTTACAGCTAATTTTATCCACATATTTTCAATGTAAATTCAAAACAATGGAAAAAATATTTCACCATTTGAGGGCGGGATATCCTGCGTTGACGAGATACAGCGTTTCCAACTTCAAGCATAAAATACTACTTCGTACAATGGTAAACAAAATGGATATTTCTTGATAATCCATAAATAATGTATGCGTTAATGTCCTGCGCATATAATTGCGTTAATGAGATATGATTTACATCAATATGATATAGATATTGAAAGATAAAATGTGATGCTATCGTGTTGTCAGGGTTGCCTACCCGGCAACTGCAAGGATACACAAAGCTGGCAAATAGATTAAACAATGCGATGTTGTCATTTAGTATTCTGAGAAGAGTGAAGATAAAATATCTTGTGTTAATAATGTTGATTTTGAGACACTTGTTTTACTTTTGTTCATATTGTTTCTGGTGGCCTTGCGAAAATGAAATAGATAAGTATTGTACTTATCTACGATTGTAGGCCTGCAATATATTAATTGAGAAATTAGAAGGTTGGAACTTCTATGGATATAAATGCTTTGGGTTTTAATAATGATAGTAGATGATTAAATACTATTTCATTCCTAAATATTGTGCGTCTTTTTACCTTCTATATTTGCTGTTGGTATTTACTGCAGTATCTTACCTGAAGTTAACTTTCTTTTATAAAGGACGTATTATGGATCTGTACCGAATGTGTTCATGCATTGAAGATATTAGGATTTGATGTAGTTACCTTTTGCTGCTTAATTACTGAACCTGATTTAATCTGTGTAAAGCTGCTTTCGTACTTAAGATTACAGTTTCATAGTTTAGATCAGTTTTATTGGTTTACTTTATATCTGTAATCAGTTCGAAACCTATACTAATGGGGTTTTGAAGACCGTCACCCCTGTTCGTTGAAGTGTCAAGCACATAACGTATATTGCATCTATACCTTGCATACTGCATTATCCGTCACTAGCAAGAGTAGCACAAAAGGTTGTACTGATTTCAAACGTGGAAGTGAGGACGATTAATGGCCGAGAGCCAAGTTGAAATATGAGGAAAAGAGTGACAGAGAGTGAAAGCAAAGTATCAAGTAAGGGTGACCACATCCGGATGCGGATATTCGAAACTCCTATCAAGATACGCATTTTCGAAACTTGGATGCGGATATCCGAAACTCCGATCCGGAACCACATATTCGAAACGCGTATCTGGATCCAGATATCTAAAATATCCGGATGCAGAGAGTGGTTGTTCAAATATTACGTCAGCATCTATGAGAGGTTGTTCAAATTTTGTTTATCTTTGCTGGACATCTATGTATTACGGATAGGAAATGTGCTTAATTTTGCTTACAAAGAGGGAGAGGGGTCTAAAATGGCTAAATTTCTGCTGACCTAATACTTGAACGACCCCATATTCAAATGTCGGATCCGGATCCAGATATCCGAATACCCAGAGACTGGGATCTGGACATCCAAAACTCGAACCTGGATATCTGAAATTTGGGTCTGGAACTCTGGATCCGGATATCTGAAACTCACATTCGGATTTCTGAAGTGAGGGGAGTTCCGCCAGACAAGACTGTCATTGAATTCTAAATAGTAATAATAAATTTAAATCTTATTACATTTGCATACCTCTTTTGAAAAACACTGGCAACTAAATCTGCCAAATATTAAACCCCACGGAACTACTGGGAGATATATCTGCCATGCACGTGTGTTGTGTGTGGAAAAATATGAAAACTGTTTTGCCCTTTATTTTCTGAAACTTATTGACACGTTTTATATTAACCCAAGGTCTAGTATAACATGTGAAACACAATTGTTAAGTTCAAATAAAGAGATAAAAAAACATACTTAAAGGGTTTAAGTTAAAAGCGTACTTCAATTTAAATTGTAAATGCTTTGGTTAACTCTTTCAAGACTCTTATACATAGATTGCGAAAAATTGTAGTAATGTAACCTTTGAATTATAGTAATACAGCATTATGTAAAAAATTGTAAACATATTTTGCCACAGAATAAAAGCAACGCTACGTGGGCACAGAATATGTTACGTAATCAAAACAAAAAGCTTGTTTGTGACCAAGTGAGATACATGATTGTGAACCTACGTGCAGTTAGCACACCACCACCACCTTCCAGTGGATATTTTAAGTAATGATTTTATAAATAGTTTGATCATTGTACCTGACAACTGCCAGCCATCAAATCTCAAAGACAATAACATTCCCTATACAATGACTAAATTGAACTATTGTGTCTTCCGGGCAGCAATGGTAATTATGGACTATGGAGTAAAGGGTTTATTTTTTACATATGTTGAGGAAAAGTTGCGAACAAAAATTGAGTTCATTGAGCCAATACTCGCTGTATAAACAAACTTTAATATGATGGGTAAAACTCTCAGTGAAAATCTTGAAGAAAACCCTGAATTACTAAAGAAGACCCATTCCACCCAAAAATATTATGATCATCTAAATAATAAAGATATTTATATATTACTTTCTGCTTGTATGTATCAGTATCGATATCCGAAACCCGGGTCTTTGTTGATCCGAATCTGTTTGGCCATCCCTAGTATGAAGTAGGGATAGGGATATGAAGTATGGATATCCGGATCCGGGTTTCGGATCTTTGGATCCGGATCCCTTTGGTTTCGGATCTAGTCGTTCGTAGTATGAAGATCTGTGTGTGCGTGAGTGAGGGTGAGAACCATAGACCTCATAATAGATAGACTTAGCAAGCTTCCCCATTTCTGGCTGATGGATTTTTGTTCAGAGCACGTGATTTTGAATCTATCCGCTAGGTAGCTCTGTCATAGACGTCATATTCTACTATGAGGTCTATAGCAGAGCTACCTAGCGGATGGATTCAAAATTGCGTACTCTGATCAAAAACCCATTAGTTTTAGCGCAGCCAGAAATGGGGAAGCGTGATAAGTCTATCTCTTATTAGGTCTATGGTGAGAACAAAGCTAAAAATAAGAGTCGATGCTGCCGCTCGTATCCATTCACAACGCAACCAGTGTCGTGCAGTGATTTGGTACTTGCTAATTGATACTGAGCGAGATTCGAGATTCTGCTAGACATTTCACTTCTTGAAGTTCTATCTAGTATTTTCCTTCGGTCGTGGTCATGCAAGACTTCAGTCTTAAATTCATTACCAAACGTGCCTAAACACTTTGAAAGAAAACTTGTTAATACTGCAATATTGAGATATGTTTAGGTAATATAATTTTCAGTGATCACGTAATTTTAAGAACGAAATTTAGTTCACTTGAACGATTTCTTTATTACTTTCTACAGATAATAATCTACATAGTGTGTCTATTCTTATTAGCAAGCAAGAAAAGTACAAATCGTAACACTGTAACAGTACGGAACCCCTGCCGTTCTTTCTGACTTTTTTTATATTTTACACTTTTGTTTATTATATAATCGTGACTTTGGTACTTCACGAACATTTTCTTGCTCTTCGTTTTTAGTTTCGTTAATAAACATTTCTTTGTTTTCTTTTTATTTAAAAAAAACACCTTTTTTTCTTCTCAGTATTCGGTCAAGCGTAACATCTGAACATGAGCCATCTTCAAGTAGGTTACCATTTGCATTTAATCATATCTTGTGCAGTCATTGGATCGCATTGAAAGTATGAAGTGTTACTTTGCCAAGACCTTTGTAGACGGCGAGAGACCGGCTATCAGAATCCATTGATCTTTTTTTTATTACTTGCGAATTGCATAAGGACTTTCTTGAAACGTGAATGTGACTGCAAATTAGCTTCCGGTGAGTCTGAAAGAAAGATTAAAGAACTACCTTTGCGGAGAAAGGTGTACTGCTGAGATACTGTTCGATAATATCGTTGGAATCTCTTGTAAAAAAACGTGTCATATCGTCTCCTTATGTTGCATGTTATGAAGATTTTTCTATTCATTTGCTGACAACTCCTTCAGTTTTGAAAGTTGTGGATCAGTGGTGAATTAAACTATTTGAGTACCCTGGACTTTTGACTCCCGTCCTGGGTTTCAGGCTCTGTTAGGGCCGCTGTTACCTATCCCCTGTAGTCGTAAAAGAAACTGATTTGCCTTTGGCGGGGTCCGTGAACGAGTGGGGACCTTGGACTGTAGTCCCTTTAGACCTTCTTAATCCGGCTCTGTTGTGAACTACAGAACTTCCAACTGCCCTCGTCAAAACTTAATTTTTTGTACCATTTTTAGGAGTTACGTCTTCGGTCCGTCGCGATGCGAGTGTGGCACTTTTAGGCTTCAACAGCAAAAGCTGGAAAGCCTTATATTACTGATTTGTTCGTCTGTCCGTATATCCATCGGTAACATTCATTTTAGGACCTACTCCGGCTACGAAGGTGGCTGCGGTGTCGTTGGAAAGGTATCGACAAGACGAGTTCAAAGCAGCATATATCATCTATGTCCGTTCGTCGACAACTTCCAACTAAAGAACTATTAACTCAAGTACTACTTGGGCTACGAAGGTGGTTGAGGTGTTGTTTGAAAGATCTCAACGAGACAAGTTCAAGTCTACAAGTTAATCTCTGTCCATCGACAGGAACTAGTAGCATTACGAAGGTGATTGAAGAGTCATTTAAAATTTCTCGATGAGGCTAGTTCAAAGCTATGTAGATCATGTATGTCTTTCCGTGTGTAGACAACTTTTAACTGAAGAGCTACCAGGGCTACGATGGCGGCTGCGGTGCAGTAATAGAGACCTCGGCTAGACGAGTTCAAAGTCGCTTCGGTGCTAAAGTCTGGGCTGCACATCACTTGTTTAAATCAACGAACATCTACAGTATGTTCCATCTTGAATTCGAGATCGAAATCTCTGTTCGCCACCCTGATAATCAAATTCCACAATCACTGAGATTGATCTAACTTTCCTAGTCTCCTTGCAGTCAAGAGGTCCTTGATTGGAATCCACATGATCCATTGAGCATAATAGTCCAGAACTTATTTTACATAATAAATTAATAAGTCTCATCATGAACACGACCACTTCATCCTAACCTTCGGATCATATACATGTCCTCGGAAAGAACATCAATTTATTATCAACAAGTTTAGGAAACAAACAGAATATCCTGACTTATTGGAGGCGTCCTGACTTTGGATGCCAAAGATTTTTACTTCAAACTACGGAGCAGTCCATGAACATTCTTCGGTCATGATAGATGAATGTTATGATTGAACTTTGAAATAACACCACAGTATCTAATTGGTTAGCTATCTCACTCACTCCTTCTTTAACGTGTAGCGTACAACTTAGGACTTCTTGGTCTTTACTGCAAAGTTCATAAATTTAAAATTAAATGTTTCCAAAGTAGCAATTTCTTTTCTGCAAAAGAAATTTATTGAATCATTTCTCACATAGAATTCTATACATGTTCTAATGATATCATATATTTTATGTATTTCCTTCTTTCTCCTCTCCTGTTGCTATAACGAAAGCAACTTACTTTCCCATAATTTCGTTTTTAGCAAGGATATTTGGGACACACCATCAATTGGTTGTTTTCTTTTAAATCAATGTGACTCTTTGTTACAAAAAAAACTGAAGAAATTTTAGGTCTTCGGCATAAACACATGAATTACAGCGAATACGGTATTACTTCAGCTTATCATAATCAGTACAAGAACCCCTTCGGGTAAAGGGAAGAGTGACGAAAGAATTCTACTCACAAAATAAGTGATATCCATTTTGCAAGTGATTTTCTTTGTGTCACTATGGTGGAATTGTTTACTTTGTAATACAATTAAGAGATTTAGTATCCACCCTTCCCCCATAGTGACACAAAGAAAGGTCACTCGCAAAATGAATATCACTTCTTTTGTGAGTAGAATTCTTTCGTCACTCTTCCCTTTATCCCAAAGGGGTTCTTGTACTGACATCACTTATTTTGTAAGGCTGCATATTAAAAAAAAAGTGATGTCTTCATACAAAAGATCGATTTTGGACCATGGTAGGCTCCGTATCTCGAAAACGGTAGCTTCTATCAAAAAACATAAACATCAATTTGTCTCTACGAAGCCCGCAATTGACCCCCAAACGCCCCTGGTACCAACCATTTTTTGCTAAAGCAAAAACAGACAGAGGCCCTTTTTTTATCATTTGTGATAATTCTGTGATTGGCCTAAAAAATAGTCATAACTTTTGAACCCCTTCACCGATTTTGACGTGTGATACACTTCTTGAAAGGTATTGAAGCATATATTACGCTTCTAGAAGTTTCAGCCGCCTATAGGGTCTAGGGTCAGTGCTATCACCAGAAATTTGAAATTCTGTTATTTTTTTTAAAGCCCTAGGGGGTTCCAGGCCCATTTTTTGTTCTACCGACCCAATTGTTTCAGTGTCTTAGTATGGTAAAGAGCTTTCAAATGGAAGTTCAAGCATCGAAATCGGGCTTATAGTTCGCTAGATCCGAAATTAGCTGTATATATGTGAGTGCCGCTAACAGACTCGTTTCTTAGTGTCACACGAAGAACTAGCGTTCTTCGTGATTAAAAATTTGATGTAACATTGTTTAGCAAATAAGTTTTGAGTTTCCAGGATTTTTACTCAGTCATACCAAGCAAATGCCGGGATGGAACATACTAACTGCGAGCTGACTGCCTACCTTCAACATCTGGCGTATGCATCATATCCTGGCCTGAGCCTGATATCCCTAAATGCCGTAAATAAAACTCACAATAAGTTTTCAGCCAATTGCTCGAAAAGTTTGAATCAGAAGGTTTGAGCTCAATCTCTTTTCAGTATGAAAATTTTCTATGTTTCTCCTCATCCCCATAAGTTGAATCCTATCTTTTTACTAAACATAAAGATCTTAATGATAACTTTCCAATCCATTAGCATGGGAAAGCCGAAAAGATCATCTCTGAAATATGTGGCATGATTAAGGAGATACTTGTATCGCAGTTTCCCAACTTTTTTTGAACTCGTGAAGCAACCAAATTATGTCAAACTGTTCCCAGAACTAGTTAATGAAAGTTTTCTCACCAATTAACATTTTTGGATATAGTCTGCAATTTTCTTCTACAACAGAGGATGTTGCTTAAATTTATAAATAAAACTCACAGATTTAGTTTTCATTTTTCTAAAATTCTTCTTCCTTTAATTTATGAAGCGTCATCAACAGTTATTTCATATGCATTACGATTTATGGTCCATTATCTTTAAAGGAGCCAGAAACCGTTCATCTATGTGTCTTTTCTTCAAATTCCCCAGTTCCAGATCCATTTTCTACATTAGAAACCATCGAATTGCTCTAGTTCAGTTGGTTAAGCTGTTCAATGTATTATATTATATTCAATATCCATTGAAAGAAGACCAAAATATTTGGGAAAGTATAGGCTAAAAATCGATTGACGAACCCAATATTTGATTTACATAAGGGATTCATCGGGATCTGGTAGGCGGGTTACCTAGGTCACGTACGGGACATCAATACCACAAATAAGAAGTATTTGCTTATAGAACATGAATTACCCATCGAATGGACATAGTTCAGTTGATATAGCGTTGGCTCTGCATTCGGAAGGCCCTGAGTTCGATATCAGCGCCCGACCATCCTGACAGATTTTTTCGGAGATTTTCCTCAGTCATATCAGGTATATACCGGGGTAGTACCTACAAAACAGGTTCTGGCCAACTCTTTTCCTCATCCTTTTGACTACCCAATTCCGCACTAAGGCATATACGCCAACAGTCCATAAATAAAATTCAAATCCCAACCAAAATCCTGAACACGTTAGTTATGTTGTCGGAGTTGCTAGGTCAGCGTCTCCAAAGTCGATGGTTTGAATCTCTACTGGATTATGGATGCTTGTAGACTTTAACAAGCATTGTTCTCATTACATCCAGACTAGAGACGAAGTCAAAAAGTTAAGATGACCCATAAAAACTAAAGTTTACCAAATATTTTCAACCAAAACATAAATTAGCTAACTTACTAAATAACATTATACGAATCACAACAGGTAATAAGGGTAATAAATTCCTCATTTCAAACGACAGAGCCTAATGGATGCAGAAACAACTACGAAAAATAAAAGAATGTTTTAGACATGAAAATTACAGCTCTTCAAGGAAAGAAATGTGAGATAGGAGGATTGCATGTCAAGACATGAAGCTGCGGGATGAGTTAACTTTTGTAATACAACCAAAACGTGAGAGTGATGTAAAAAATAAATGTGAAAACTTCAATTAATAAAAGAGACAGAACAAGCTCTGGAAGAGGAAGACATTTGCATTTGGATCATTGAACCCTTCTTTAACACTGACAGCCAAATATCATTCTTCTTTTTCGTCAAAGAAGTGAAAAAGAATGGAGAGTAATGAAATGGAAGAATTTCGTGACACCAGAAGCAAAAGTTGTCAAATTACTGGTACTGTTATAAAAATAAGAGTAAAAAAAAAGGAATTTTAAGAAGAAAAGAAAAGAAGGTTGAAGGAGCCGTGAACCAAAACCAGGTCAACTAGTGATGGAGGAGGATCTAGTAAGGCTTGAAGGTGCACAGGCAGAATTGGGTGGTGGTCTCGGTAAGTTGCACGAAATGGCAAAACGCACTTCACTGAGCGTGAAAGTAAAAGCATTACCAACTTACTCGTGATGGAAGCTGTGGATGCAACGCGTGTTATGTTTTTAAGAGGATCAGCCAGGATTTTTTTTATGTAAATGCATTCCTGGCAATACTTGGGAACCATGGAGATAAATTGTTGCCAAACTTTGTTTATATCACGTCCTCGCTGCAACTTCAGCATCCCAATATTGACGACTACAGGAAAAGAACGTGCTATGTGTATTTTGGGCCAAATTGAGACAAAGAGTGGTATCTACTCCCTCTTTAAAGGGTCTTTTTAACATGCTGTTATGCACACAGTCCGTCTGTTACAAACATATCCTTATTTGATCTACAGGTATGCGTAATGCTGATTATAAACTTTAAAACACTCTCCTGTAAAACCAAGAAAATGGACAAAACACGTTTTTATCCTGTGGTCTGCAATTACGTTTCAATTTTATACTCACGTCTTTGCTTGAACGTTACTTAGTCCCATGTTGTAACTTACCCTTACCCTAACGTGGTGCTGGTGGAGTTAGTTGAGAAGGGTCAGCAACAACCTACAAAGCCATTAAATAGCTTATAGTCCGGTAGACATAAGGAAATAAGATGTGATAACTTGAACAAATCGGAACAAAAGAAATTCTTGCACACAGATAACCCTTCTCATATAACATAGTAAAAATTCGTTCAAGAGAACCATTCGAAAATACCAATGTACTATGATCCTCCAATAGTTCCCCAAATTTAAGAAGGTGTTATTATAACATTATAGTCCGGAAGCCAGTGGGTTCCACGTGTACTTCCCTTCTCCTTGGGGACCAATTTATTTTTATTCCTTACAATTTAAATAAAATTTATAGCGATATCACCCCTAAAAAAAACTGTTTCACTTGGGGGTCTAAAGTCCCGAAAAAGAGCAACTGAAAAAAATGTAGGTTTATAAAGTAAGTCATACGTGGGTATCAAATGAAAAGATTTTTCAGATTTAACATGAATGTGAATTTATTTCCCTCAGAAAAGGATTTTTACGAATTCAAAATTTGTAGCAAAAATGGAACTGTTTCGTCGATAATAGATGAAATGTCTTTTTAAAGTTAATTTACAACGAATGATTTGTTCAAAAGCAGAACAGGATCCAGTCTCTGAATCTCTTCTTGAATTTATTTCATGTAGCTGCAGAAAAGGATGCAGCAGTGCGAGTGGGTGCAGAAAACCAAGGGTCGGCTGCTCATTGATATACAAATTTTTGCATCGGACACTCGTGCACAAACTTACCTGAAGTTGTTCTCCATAGTGAAACCAAAGACGACGGAGTGATTGAGCGTTTAGATAAGGAGGCAGCAAATGATATTTCCGGAATCGAATACCTTGAGGATGTTATAGTGAGTGTGAAAGTTGAAAGAGATCACTCCCAGACACCAGTCCTTGTAAGCGACGAAAATTGTAAAATATTTCTGTTACTATATTTTCATGTGGTTTCAAGTTTTCTCGTTATTATAACATATTTGTTTTATAAAGTAATAATTTTTACATCACTGCTTATTTCTATGTTTTGTAAAACTACCTAAATTTTGAATACCTGTGTCTTGGAAAGTATTAGACTGCGTAAAGCAATTTTCTACTCAAACTGTAGCACTCTTCTTTAATATTCAAAATGATCTCTCTCGGTGTAACACTTAACGGTTAGGAAATACTTTGTGATCAAAACTTATTGACGCATGTTTTGACAAATTCTCGAAAACTACTTAAACTTGAAGAGAGACCATTTGACTGGAAATATCAGTCAAATTATAACAAGTTTAGTCTTCCTTAATATTGGAGATTACCTCGTTTACCGTAAAATCCAACGTTTAACAGATAGGGGGAGTTAAGTGAATATGAGCATAGTTAATGAAAATGCATGCGATTGTATCTCAAAAATGGTTTATTACAAACATTTCAAAATATGACTAAAATTAAGACAGGTTCTTCTTTGAACAACGCTAAAAAGTACAGAGTTGTACACACTCTGGTATCCGAGTAATGAAGAGGAAAGTAAGGTAGGTGTGCAGTACTCATATTTCCCATGGTACAAGGGTAATATGAGCACTGCATAGGGCACATGTGAGCACCATTCTGTGTCAATATCTGCACACCCAATACACGTGAAAAAAGCAATAAATAACAGTAGAATATAGAAAACAAAAGGTAATACAATTAAAGATTAGAATAATTAGCGAAAAAGAGCCACTCATGTTCGTGAAACACACATTCGAACATTAGTCCTGTGAATGTGCAAATGAAGACCTGCGACGAAAAAAGTCTAAGCCGCAGTTTCAGTTTTGTCAAAAAAAAAAAAAATACACTTTGTATAAACTAATCAAATCATTATATTATTTGTGGTTGGATAATATGATACAACTGAATAACAGATTAGCTTTTGTTAAAGGACAGCTACCTTTTTATAGCTGGGTATTTTTACATTCTTTTCTTTAGTTCACAATGGTTCGTAGTGTTCTCAAATCTTGCAATGTTAATTTAACTCATTTCACGACGTCATACAATGATGAAAATTTGCATGGCAACGTAAGTCGGGTGGCAATACAATAGAAATTGTTACTTTCATATATTTCTATATATTTCTATATTTTAAAAACATATTTAAGTATTTATTTAATATTATCCATAAATAGTAGCCTGCAAAGATGGGGCGTTTAATTGGTTGCAGAACCCTTTAAACAATTCGTACAAAAAAAAGTAAAAATATAATTTTGTTTATGCATGACTAACAAGAAAAGCATGAAGTGCTTTCTCATATACTATCACTTTATAACTTCATGAATTAGCGCGCTTCATGCTTTTCTTTTAGTCTTGCATAAACAAAATTATATTTTTACTTTTTAGTAGGATTTGTTTAAGACAGTATGTTTTTAAAAAGTTTTTTTATTATTTTTTAAAATTTTATTTTATTACTAGCTTGAATTTTTTAAGTTTTTAAATTTTATTTAAGGGTTTTGGCAACTTTTGTTCATGACATTACTAGTTTCATAAGCAGTAATAATACTTAAATATTTTACGATCGACTCATCTGTTATATTTGACATCGACACACTAGATTGAAAGAGCGGAACTCCGCTCGATTTCAGCGGAATGTTCATCTTGTGAGAGAGAAAAGAGGGTGCGGTCTTTTCAAGCGGGTTTTCATCGGACAAAATAAGAGAAATTTCCGCTCGAGAAAGGTTGAAATCGATAATAGTTTTTTTCGATGTGAACGTAATCATTTCTAAATGAATTTTGATCTATTTAGATAAAATTCCATCTTTAGAACATTAAAACAACGCAATAAAATTTTGGTAATGTAAAAAGAACCAAAAGGGAGTATTTATTCATAAGTAGTAACAAGTAAAATAATGTTCTTATAAATGAAGAAAGGGTAAACACATAACTTGATTTCAGTTGAATTTGAACCTGCTACCTTACGGCCTTATCCCCTAGGCCAGACGGCCAACTGAGAGAAAAAGTCCTTGAAACGGTGTCTTTCGTCTCGTTAGAACTCGTTGAGAATAATGTTTCAAGATTTTCTTGTATATAATTATATTATTCCTGACGTCTTCTGGTATGTTTTTCTCACTGAGAAGATTTATCAGGTCTTCTGTTAACATTTTTAATTAAAGGCGCTTAATTTCATACCAGAACTTTGTCTTTCATTAGCGTTCGCGGAGAACAAACTTGACTCCCATGATGCATTGTGTGCCACTCTATAAAGATGTAAAATCTTGTGTTTTTTTTTAAGTTTCAAGAATAAATTTCATTCATAAAGCATCGGAATCTTATCTAGAAAAAAATCACATTTTGTATCCAAAGTGATTGGGTTTCGTTGAAGCTCTCTTTTTCTTTATTAAAAAATGCTGTCTAAACCAGTGGTCCCTCTTTCCGTTCTAACAAGCAAACAGACTGAAGCCGCTACCTGTTAAAGGATATTTTCTTCACGGCTGCCATCTTGAAATCCGCCATATTGAATCTCGATTGGTTTTCTTAAATGGGAAGGGGCTCGTGTAATATGCCATTCCGGGCTAGAAATTTACGGGGAATACGTTTCTGAAGTCAGTTTTGCCCGGAATGATACATTACATGACCCTCCTCCCATTTAAGAAAACCAATCGAGGTTCAATATGGCGGACTTCAAGATGGCAGCCGTGAAGAAAATACCCTCCAAAAGGTAGCACCTTCCACTCAGTACCCATTATTATCTATTTGATTTTCATTTCTTTCAGTATTTTACAAATATAAGGGTATATATATATATATATATATATATATATATATATATATATCCCAACCCGTCTGGTCAGCGTGGGAGCAGTAGACCAACTCCTCCCTTCGGGGAGAGGCATCATCCACTAGTGGATTGAATATGACTGTGATTTATTATATATATATATATATATATATATATATATATATTTGACGGCAAAGATCTGTGAAATGTTCTTTCTTTTATTTTTCAGATGGATGGGAAGAAAGCTCGAAGTCACTTAATTGCATTCATCGCTCTTAAAGCTATTGTAGTATATATTCTATTTTTACTAACCTGACTTTGTCTATACATTAACCAATAAGGAAAGGTGAAGAGCAATTGAAATTAATTAATAATGTTCTTTTAAAAATTTAATACATAGTATTAAATGCACTCTGAGAAACTTCCAACACAAATATTTACTTTCCTCTCGACAGTGTAAATCTCTTTCATCAACCTGCAATCATAGACCATCTTCCATGTGTATGGCGCCATGGACGGGAAATACGATGATGTCAGTATAATAAAGTAACAGTGCGGGCCATTATTCGAGACATTAACACTTGATGGGACGCCATTTAGTTTTTGTATTGATATTTATTTTATCAAAGACAAAATGTCATGCTATGTGATAGAACTCAATATTAAAAAAAAAAAGTAACTCAAATGACCTTTCATGTTGCAACGTTCGTGGTTGTTTAGTGGGAACCTGTGATGATACAACATTTGCGCTTGACCCGTTTTCTGCTAAGGAAGAAATCAAAACAGTGTTGCCAACTGTAGTGAACTAAAATTACCTATTGTAACAAATAAAAAAATGCATTATTAGGTCATGTGTTCCTTTATAATTTACATCTATAGGTCAGACAGCTGCCTACGTTCCGTACATGTCTGAGGAATGACATGCCTTGATGGGCACATTTTCGGGGACGGAGATGGAAAACGTCCTTATCCGGGACATTCGTCTGATGAAATTGAAAAATTCTAGAAAATCTCAGTCCATATCGACCTCAGCAAGACTCGAACGTGCGTGTCTGCCTGGTTGAAACGGGTGACCGGATCTATGCTTGGTACCCGGCCTGACCCGGTAACCCGATTTTGATACAATGACCCGGTGGACAAAGCAGAGTTTTTAATTATTTCCTTGCGTTTAAATATTGTTTATTTCAGGGGATGACTGGAGCCGGAGGTGTTACCCAAAGAACACAAAAAATAAAACGCGAAAAAATCCCAATTCACTATAGTTCCCAGAACGGGTCGACCGGGCCATTTGGGTCACGTTTCGGACTGGGTTACCTATGTGGGAGTCAGATCGTATCATCGTATCAAGAGGGACCCTATCGTATCATCGTAGCTCAGTGGTAGAGCGTTTGTGTATCATTCGGGAAGTCGTGGATTCAATCCCAGCAGCCGACCATCCTGACTAAGGTTTCTCCAAAGTTTTTTCCTCAGTCACGACCAGGCAAATGCCGAGATGGCACCTTCAATATAGACCCTAGCCAAAACCTTCCCGATTTTTTCCCCATCCCCCACCCCGGCCTGAGACTTAGATGCCTAAAGGCCATAAATAAAAAATGAAAACCAGGAGAGACCCGGTAGCAGCTCTTCTATTTCGATCCGAAGTCCATGGCCGCAAACAAAAGACCACACGGACGCTAGAGTAACCTTTGTTTAGTTAGGTGAAGCTAAATTTTACCTAATATCAATAACATGAAAGATGTGATTATTTAGGGACCAACGAAGTGAAGATTCAAAATATATATATATGGGTATAAAATGAAAACACTGGCAACACTTGAACTGATTTTCTTTTTAGAAGATAGTGAGAGGATATGATACACGACAAGCATTACCAATGGTGCATGACTTTATCGAGAAATGAACGTTATTAAATGCGATGGAGACATGAAATTTCAAGATCGGTTTACCTTCACTTACACAAGTTTCTTCACCGTTCCTTTTTTTCAAAAAGAAAGAAAGAAAATGTCGCCGATTCATGTATTATAAAGCAATCACTATTTCAATCTCAAATATATAAAGGTCAAAGCATTTTTATATTGTTGTTATCTGTGCCATCGAAACGTCGTTCTAAATTATAGCATAGGAGTGTCATGAAGCATGCAACCTTGGCTTAGGTAGGCAGTACGATTTTCTTGTATGGAAAGTGAACTGTCCGATCAGGACATGCCGTATTAGAAGTAAATGATTCTATAATATCCGTGTGATTAACATCGTGAAGATTGTGCCTTTACAATTGCAAATTTCGATGTTGAATTTGGCATTCAGAGTAGAGATCGTGAACAAGAAATTTTACTAACCCTTCAAGTAAATATAAACAAGATATTTATCCAGAGAGTAAATTCCTATAGGCTATTAACAAAATCCAGGGGCATATCAACAAACTATTTTGCATTGCTCTTTCATATACACAGTAAAAAACGGTAGCTCAAAATTGAATTGTATATAATTCACAGTCATATTCAATCTATTACTGGATGAGGCCTCTCCCGGAGGAAGGAGTTGGTCTACTGCTCCCACGCTGACCAGACGTGTTGGGAGAGGAGAGCTGAAGCTCTCAACTGTGATCGCCACTGTCGTTTATTCACAGCTGCTCCCTAATTGCATCACGATACTGGTTGGGCACTGTTAAAGTCCCTCTCGCTCTGAAAAAAAATACTTTGGCAGAGGCGGGAATTGAATCCAGGATCCCACGAGCAGCAGCCAGCGACGGTAAAAGCATTTGTCACACAGGCGTACCAGTTTTGTACCGTATTCCTTCCAGTGCCGGATCTAGAAATTTTCCTATGGGGTGGCAAAGTTAAATTTTGTCGCCCTTTCCATCCTTTTTTTTTTAGCCAAACAACACGGTCGGCCGACGCGACAGCCACAACCTTGTCTCGCATCATGTAGAGTACTTTTATTATCTTCTCTGGAGTCTCTCGTGGCATCGATATTACTAACACCAGTAAGGCAGTAGGCCTGCCTACCTGACTTAAATCGCGGTTTTGCATTTTAAAGATGAAGGTAGGTTGTACGGAATAACATAAAAAATGTCTTAGCACGCCGGTAATTAAATTTTAAACACGTTTAGGTCAATTTCATTTCAGTAGGCGATTTTACCTGACTTTTAGGAGCATCTATTTTTTTTTTACCTGTTTGCCGCACCCCTAAACGTGCCGTCCGGGACGCTTGCTCCCTTTTACCCCTTCCTAGATCCGGCACTGATCCCTTCATTACAGGCTGATGCCATCTACTATTGAAACAACGTAGCAACGGTTTCTTTACCCTAGTTGTCGTCTTGGAACAGCTGGTCAATTAGGAAATGTTTCAAATACAGTAACACGTGAAAATCACATGGCGCTAAATCTGAATTGTAAGTGCGCTGGTCAATTTTTGTCTAGTCAAATATCGTGGTGAGTTATTGCATTTCAGAAACAAAATGTTAGTGGAAGTTATCATGAATCATCACAACACTTCAGCTACCTTTTCTACATTGCTTGTTTCGAGTCAATTCGAGACAAATTGGCATTTCAAGATCAACGTATAATGTATTCACCATATAACGGGGAAAATTACTTTCCAACAGAATTCCATTCATTACCATAATTTGTAAAAGATTGAAGCGTACAATACAAAGTCAACCTGACAGTTCGTATGTTATGCGATGTTGCAATATTATATTAAATTACGCTGTTTTGGATCTTGTTCTCACATTAATTGACGGCTTTAAATATAGTATATAAGTGAGGCATATCTTGGGACTGAGAAGCTAAATTGACTTGCTTCTTACAGCAGTCATTAATTAATTGTATGAGAATTATAGAAACAACAAGCAAACTCTGCTCCAAAAATAGATTTTCAATGGGTAGGCGCGCAGGTTCGAAACCCCCTGGCCGACCATTCTGATTTTCGATGACTTTCCTCAGTTCCACCAAGCGAATGACGGGATTGTATTTTAAGGCTGGCCCTTGTCGATACCTACCCATCCTCTATCTAGTCTTAAAGATGCCAAAACATCTTAAATAAATTCAAATTCTGCTGCACAAATCTTGTGTAGGCAAAAACCAAAATAACTGCAAACACCTTTTTGTCTTTTACCTAAATACAAATCTGTAATACTTAACAAAAATATACACAACAGCTTGGTTAAAATGAAAAATTAGATCTACAAAATAGAACTTCAAATTCTACAATATTACTTTTTGCATAAAATACTTACCTTGTTGATTCTATTTAGAGAAGTGGAAAGGCAAAGCTCAGCCGTCTTTGCATTAAGCAAACGTTCGCGTTTCTAACTTCTGAATGATTTTCTGAAACTGTTAGGAAGTTTGAGTTGATCCCTTATATTCTTTATCTTAAGGCTGCAGATCACCCCCGCCATCTTGGTATGCACTTTCCATTGATTAACATGGGAATTGTTTTACTCGTCTTATACTTTTCAGGAATATAGTTTTAACTTCTGTTTTCGCCCAGTTTATCGTTATGTTCTCTTTTACTCATGCTACTTTATAGAATGCAATATTTTACACAGGAACAGTATAATTTCCCGTTAACATATTGTGATTTATATAGCAAACTATTAATAGTACATTATACTTATATATTTGGAGAAACTTCACAAACCAAAACTATACAAGAGTCAAAATAACCACCAAGACAAATTTTGTGAAAGCAGAACTTAAATATTCTACATCCGAGAGGCATAAAATGAGTAAAACAATTCCCGTGTAAATCAATGCAAGGTGCGTACCAAGATGGCGGGGGTGATCTACAACGTTAAGAGAATTGATCTAATTAGCTTGATTTTTACTGACATCTATCTTTAGTTCAGAAAATTCAATTGGGTTCTTTTTGACGCTTGTATTGGCATAGAATTTTTCGACTGTCTTCAAGTTTTCTAGAACAATAATACGTATAGTTAACAACGGAAAAACATATAATAAATATTAATTTTTCTTTTTATATAATATAGCTAGACAGCATAATCGAAAACAAATCCACAGAATAAGCCGAAAAATGTGGCTTAGTTGAATACTGAACATTGGAACTACAAATTTAACAACTAAGCATTGATGGTCATGAAGAACTATTTCTTTAAAATGAAATACAAGATTTTTATTTTCGAAACTCGAAAAATCTTTTGAATTTATTTATCGCCTATAAAGGCATCACTTTCTCAGGCCCAGAAAAGTAATGTAAAGTGTGTCGTTTTGTACATGTTTATTTAAAAAACATGTACTGAAGTGGCTTGCAAGGAAAGCGTCCCGACTGTCCGCCATGGATCATCTAATTAAGGATACCCACGAATTGCCTTTACGTTTAATAGAATCTAGATGCATATCATAGGCATCCCTGGTATATAAGGTGTACAGTAAATGTAGGTGCATAAGTCCAGAAAGGAGGTCCATTAGTGTGATAATAGCCATGTAAAGCAAAAATGAATTGCAAATCAACGATCCAATGTCCACACACAAGATATAGGCTGGAGGGTTAATCTGTTATAACATTTCGCCAGCATGGTGGGCATCTTGAAAGTAATCTTAGATTTGGGTAGATAATTTTAAATAGGAAGCGGGCTGTGTGATATATCATGTTATGTTCGCTCCTTTTCAGAAATCCATATCTGAAATGTTTTTTACCTACGTGTATTTGTTTAGCAGAAAGGAACACTAAAATTTGGAATTTAGCGAAAGGTCATGAAAAGGAATTTGTCATCCTGTCATTCCTCGTGATTCATTGCTAACTCTCCATGAACGGATCGAAATTGTTCCGATGGTGGTCGAACCACTGTGTTCAAAATATTCAAGCAATTTGAGAAGCCATGATTCGTAGGTGACAGACACTGCAGCGAACGATAAAGGTTCGCAGACGACGAGAACATGGGCACGCTACTTCTGGCAGCCATTGGAACACCACACGCAGTAGTCAACCATTTTACAGGCGACGTAAACTGTCAGTCAGAGGTCCGTGTGCTGCATAAAAACAAGTGATAGACGATTACAGTTTGCGCAATGGACTCTGGAATGGTGTAATAAGGATCCAATGTTTCCTTAGTAGCGTTATTTAGCGATAGGATAAACAGAACGATCTTTATTGGTCTCATGCCAACCTATCGTGGACAGATCCCACATAGCAATTAAGAAAACAGCACAAAAGCGAATCCATTTTCCTTTGAGAAGTGTGATCGTAACACTCAATAATTGATTAAGACATTGGAAGGTAATCGTACGGGAAAGAGATAGATTTCGTGCTAAAATCAATAATAAAATAGGCTAGAAATCGTTTTATGTATAAGAATATTACTACGTAAAAGCAATAACCAGAATTACTACAAATATGGTAGAATGTGAACTGAGTGAAACCCAAAATAATTCGAAAGATTAGAAAAAACATTATGAGAGTGTTTTATCGGAAGATAATCGTCTGAGCAGTGATTCCGTCACCCCTCCCCTCCCAACACCCCCAACTTTAAAATTTTTGTTATGAAAAATCGATAGAAACAGCGCAAAACCATTACACCCTCCCAATGTTGACTTTAAGGTTAATCTAAAGCAACGATCTCCAACAAAAGATGGCATCACTACCTCCGTATATGTCTAATGTATTTTCATTGTTACACGAAATTTCATTGCTGCTCCTACAAAGTCAAGCCTAGAGAGTTCAAACTTTCAGGAAAGAAAGTTCATAACCAATTCAGGAGCATGATCGATGCCGATTTTTAATTTTCCTTTTTGGTCATTGTTGAAAGAGCTTCATTGTTATAGGTTTTGATATTAACAACAACAATGATGCGATTCCAACAATGAAAGAAAACGAAAATTAAAAATCGGCATCGATCATGCTCTTGAATTGGTTATGAACTTTCTTCCCTGAAAGTTTGAACTCTCTACACAGTAAAAAATAGCTGTGTTAATTCAGCGTGACTACCACTTTTGTGTGTTAAATCAACACAACATACGGTGTTGATCTCGATACTGTGGGGGAAAAAAGTTACGGCTGCAGTGAGGTTTCAACATAGGTTGCTCAATTAGAAGTCCAGCGTCTTACCGACTTGGCTAAATCGTCAGACACAAAATTCTAGATGCAAACGATATTTAGTGATCAACATTTGAATTAAACGACTACGCTATAGATTTAAACAGTGTATGGGATCAAATATATGTTGCTGAGGCCCCAAAACAAACTAAGTTACTTGCACGACTTATCCCATGGTTTAATCACTTCCTATTTGTTAATTGAGTACCAGAATTCCCATTCATTGAGAATATTCAATTTCTATGAAAGCAAGCAAGATGGCGACAGCTAAACACTTGAGCAGCATTACTGCTTTCTTATCGTAACATGTCAAATGCTGCGTTTGCTTTCATAGAAATGGAACATATTCTCAATAAATAGGGATTGTGATCCCTAATTGACCAATGGGAAAGTGATTAAATCATGGCATAAGTCGTGGGAGTAACTTTGTTTGTGTTTGGGGTTCAGAAACTTTTTTATTTTCTATATTGTTTCAATCTAGTGTTCTTTCTGTCTGGCGATGTAGCGAAGTCGGTAAGTCGCTTGACTTCTGTCTGAACAACTCATGTTCAAATCTGGCTATAGCCATAACTCTTTTTTCTTTTCTCCCAGTACTGAAATCAACACCGTGTGTTGTGTTGATTTAACACACAAAAGTGGTAGTCACGCTGGGACACCGCATTGTGTTGAATTAACACAGCTATTTTTTACTGTGTAGGCTTGAATTTATAGGAGCAGCAAAGAAATTTCGTGCAACAATAAGAATACATTAGACATATACGGAGGTAAGTGCTGTCATCTTTTGTTGGTGATCGTTGCATTAGATCATCCCTGGCGGAAACACTGCGTTTGATAGAAGCTCTTTCTATGCCAATTGACGAAAATAGTAAATGTAACCTAGGATGAAGAGCAACGTATTGACCTATCGAAAGCCAGAGCGTTAACCAGTTGGCTGAACAGGAATTCTGGCACAAAACCCACGTATTGGACAAATGAAGGATTAGAGCAAGTTATGGCCACGGACTTCTTTTTGTACCGCCACGGTCTAGTCTTGCTTCTTGACATCTTGGCTACTTATAATTTCTCCTGGTGTACACTCAAAAACGAAAAAAAAAAAACAGAGGGAGAAAGTGGGAGAGGGACCCCAAGAAACGGAAATAAAATAAGAAAATAAACCACATCACTTGAACTGTTTTTCCTGTTTTCGCGGTTTGTTACATTTAGTTGCAGATGGTGTCTCAGTTTAAAAGCTTTTCGTCTCAATGCGTGATTGATGCCGATGGCTACAGTAGCCTCCCTCCCTCCCTCTCTTACTACCAACTTCCAATTTCCACGACTCGATCCGGTGGCCTGCTCTTCTTGTTGCTAATGAAGTAGGAAGTGGCTTTACTGTCTAGCAAGCAACTTTCTCCATTTCTCTCTCCCTCCTGCGACGATGCAAGACAAACTGCAATAAAAGCATAAGAGAAAAACTGAAAAGTAAGAAAGTGAGAAAATACCATTTCTTTCTCAACCTAAGTGTGTTGCCACATATTTTTCACTTTTGCTTTTGCTTATATTTAAATTACATTTTCTGAAGGGTGTACGAGGTACAAAAATTTCGGCAATAGACTCGTGAAAAGAAATTCTGTCTCGATCTCGATTTTCCGGAAGGTCGGTATTAATTCTTGGGAATCGGTCCGAAAGGTTCGACAGTAAGCAATTTACGATACCTCGGGAAGTCTCAACAGTCGTGAATTTACGATACCTTGGGAAGTTTCGACAATCGTGAATTTACGATAAATCGGGAAATCTCGTCAGTCGGGAATTTACGATAAATCGGGATGTCTCGACAATCGGGAATTTAGGATGCCTCGGGAAGTCTCAACAGTAGGGAATTTAGATACTTCGGGAAGTCTCAACAGTAGGGAATTTACGATAACTCGGGAAATCTCGACAGCTGAGAACTGCGGAGCCGGGAAATCTCGACAATCATTATACCTCGGGAAGCCTCGACAGTTGGGAATTCACGATACCTCGGGAATTCTCGCCAGTCGGGAAAACACGATACCTCAGGAATTTCCTTCAGTTTCTTGTCCAAAATGTTTTTCGATTTTCGGGAAAATACGTCAAGACAGGATAGATTATCATTCCACATACTTATATGCGTACATTATTTTATGGACTTGAAGACGTCTATAGGCTTCTTCGTCTGAATGATGATCTTAATCGAGCACTCTTCCAGGTAACAGACTACGAGTGTAGCAGCCAGGGGTTTACTCTAGGGAGCGTCCTACTATTAGCTTGAAGAAACTGATTGGGAAATCCTTAGTTAGTCAGAATGACTGCCACCTGAAATGTAACCTCAGTTTCACGTAAACATTTATATGTAATAATAATAATTAACAGCCTATTCAGTTCAGTACTGGATGAGGCCTCTCCCGGAGGGAGGAGCTGGTCTACTGCTCTCACGCTGACCAGGCGTGTTGGGAGAGGAGAGCAGAAGCTTTTGCCACTCTTTTATTCGCAACAGCTCCCCAAATGAATCACGATGCTGAGTGAGTACCGTTCCAGACCCTCTCGACTTCAAAAACATCAATTGGCAGAGGCGGGATTCGAACCCGGGACCCCACAATCAGCAGTCAGATACGGTAACAACTAGACCAGCGGGGTGGTCATTTTTATGCGAGCAGAAACGCCAGAGTTGCGAAAAGTTTAGCCAAGTTCTTCAGCCCTAAAAACTGGTGAAATGAAGAACGGATGAGCCAAGTTCCTTGGCGACAGCATGTAAGAGGAACACTGCAACTTGGCGCGAGGTGGTAAGTTTCATAATATTCGACTTCGAGCCTTATGTTGGTAGTGGTCGGCCTAGTGGGTTTTAGGGCCGCCACCAGCTTTATGACTTGAGAACATGAAGAAGTTGGCTGAACTTTTTGCACCTCTGGTATTTTTGCTCGGATTTCACAGCTTTTTGTAGGTGTCTAATATATATACTTGCTTCGCTTCGCTGGAAGCGCTGCCTCCAATATCACGCCCCAACGTGTGGAGTTTTGGGAGACTACGCTCCTTTTATCGCAACCAGACTCTCCGGGGAACTGCACCCCCGTGGTACAGATCTTCTCCATACACTGTAAAGAGTGGAAACACGAAATGGATGAAAGTTACTCCGCTTTATAGAGAAACAAAAGTCGAAAATTAGCGTTTTGTTGTATTTACTCTTAAATGTGGATACAGTGTAAGCCCTTTAGTGGAAAGACTGGTAACCTTAACTCCATTTTAAAGTTTAACGTTTTCTTTGTAATGGCTTAACGTTAACTGAAAATTGGCTGAAACTGGCCAAAGTGTTTCGTCGGTGAACGTTCAGTTTATTTTACGCTTAAAATTAGGTCATTTTCTGATCGAAGTGTAAGCTAAACTGGCCGTTTTTGAGGTTACGTACTTTTGTGGATGAAGTTTAAGCCTTGGTTGGATATTTTATAATCCAATAACAGTAGTAAAGTTACTTGCTTGTAACTGAACGCCCCACCATTTTGCGTGTTTATGTTGTTTTTACACTGTGAACAGTAAACAGCTGACTGGTGGATCGAGAACATGATTGCGTTGTCGGAAAAAGGAATTAAGTTGGGTATAAATCTTTACACAGTAGCAAACATATCTCTCCTTTTTTTCTCCAGACATTCCGCGTAGTAAAATCTACAACATATTAATCATTAACCTGCAGCGCAGTAAAATCCTAGCTATGAATATCACTCGGGAAGCCATAAACACCAACTGCCTTCGTAGCTAAGTGGCGAGAGCATCTGATCAGTGTGCTAGTGGACCCTGGATCGAAACCCGACCACCTGAACTCTTTTTCTTTAATTTTAAATTTTAAAGGAACATTACATTTTTTTCTTTTGTACTTTCAAAAAATGTTCTGCTTCAATGAAATACGTTGAAAAAGACATATATGCGCATTTTGAAATTTAACAGATAGTAAAACGTTCAACCGAAAACTGGCTAAATGTCGGTTAATCCAAAAAGTGGAGGCAGCTCAACTGCCTCCTTTTTTTATGATGAACTTTGTGTTTCCAATTTTTACAGTGTACCCCCGAAGGGCTGCGCCCCTATAGGAGAGGTTTGCCAAATTTATTGTAACCTAGTCCCTATATAT
>JAGDQP010011011.1:0-27731 GCA_022664845.1 Lepisma saccharinum
CCGGTTTCATATGAATGATATGATGCTCAGTAGCTACATACGATTGTATATATAAATTTCTTCCCATGTTATATTAGGTGCAACATGCCTCATCCCGCAACTCACTCACTTCATGGCCTTAGATAAATTCAATTCAATTACTTTATTTGGACCCTTCCCTGGTTATCGCGTACAAAGTAAAAAAAATATTATCTATTCAGAGTTAGCGAATATGAATTATACAAAACTAAAACAAAATAACACGGTCCCTAATTTACATTTAATTATGGCCTACAGGCATCTATGCAAGGTAGAGGAAAAGATGCAAGAAGAAGTCGGTCATCCCTGGCATTTGTCTGGTGTGACCGAGGAACAACAGCCAAGATGTTCGGCCGCTTGTATCAAACGTAGGACCTATCGCAAAAGAAGGTAAATGTGATCCCTCCATGAAGTAGATATAGACAAACTTCTTTCTAAATTCTTAAATGTGCTTCAAATATGGTTAGTACAGTATTATAGATGGACTACAAACTACTCAATTAAATAAATAACTTGGACTTTGTTTTATTCAATCATAGCACACTGAATTAATTCATATTGGGGTTTCATTAATCCTTGAGCTACGTGGTATAAAACGATGTAAATTCTCCGAAAGCACTGACCACCCAAAAAACATCTGCACATTTATTGCTTTCCATTCTCAAAGGAACTGTTTAACGGTCTAGCAACTTGTATTCACTGTACTTCTACACGATGTAAGTATGCCATACAATGGATAAAAGTATCGATCAATGGAACACTTCAGTAAAATAAGAACAGAATTAAATTGAAATACTTCGCTTCTTTACAAACGCATTCGTTAAGATATGTACGTTGCGTCCACACTTGATCGATCTTGAAATGAGAAATTGCCCTAGAAATTGATCTCCGCTGTACAAGTTAGCTTTTGCTGGACTGTCTTGACATTTTAATAACGCAGACGGTGGTAGGAGACAAGAAACAAAAACCAACGACCACTCAATTGGTAGAACGTTGACATTTTCTGTCAATTAAGAACTGTTTAAATGAGTATCTGAAAAATGGTCTTCCACTTATTCTACACAACTCAGGACAGAATGCAATTACCATATTGCAAAAACATTTGTAGAGGACAACTGTATATTATTTCTACACTTACAAGCCATTACAACTAATTCAAACTGTTTTACTGTGATATAAGAAAATTACCGAAAGAAATAAGACAATACCATACACCTTACAGCCTACAAAACAACGAACCCAAGGGCAGTTACAGATATAAACCGAAACCATATCATTTGCAGATAAACTATAGCTATAAATTTTAAATGATGGCGACAATAATATAATTACTATTCTGAAATAGTACAGGAATACACTACTCTTTTAAACAGTAATACTCTCAAAGTCAGAGGTTCTCAAAGTGGGGTCCGTGGTAATGTTTCAGGTGGTCCGCAGACACTTCTAAGAACAAATAGGATATATCGTAATTTTCTCAAATTTTTATATTTCGCAATCAAAAATTACATTCTTTTTCAAGATAGTGTTTAAAGATAAATTTCTTTTATGACTAAGTACACTTGACTCTGTTGATGTACAGTAAATGAATTTGTACTGACAATAAATTCCATTTTTATCATCTCAATTGATTATGACCGTTTGAGAAAAAGTTTCAAGATGTATTTCAAAATAGTGGACAATGTTTTATCCTCCGATAGTGTCTGCTATTCAGAAGTTTCACTATACAAACAGACAATACACGTAGTGACGCAGAAAGATTGATGTGTGGAGGAAAAAGCGGACTGGTTAGTACGATAAAAACTGTTGCACCGTTTACAGTGTGGGTTTACTGCTGTATTCACAGAGAGGCATTAGCACCAAGATACCACCAGAGCTCAAGAGCAGCCTTGGCAAAATAGTTCGGTTTTTTTAAATTATTATTTTTATTAAATCACGCTCTTTGGATTCTCAATTTTCGGAAATTGGGAGTGAGTGACCACAAGCAATTGTTATTGCACTGCGCAAGTAAGGTGCATTTCCCGAGGAAGGGTATTGAGTAAATTAATTGAACTGATGGATGAACTCAAGCTCTTTCTGTTTGATTCCGACTTCGACCTTAAAGACAAGTTCTATGATTAACTGGATTTTGAAGCTACGATACCTTGCTGATATCTTCAACCATCTGTATGCACTCCACTTAAGCCTCCAGCATAATTATTTTTCAGGTTTGATATAAATCCGAGGGAATGATAAAAAAAGAACTGACGCTTTACATTCATACATTAGACTTTGAAATCTAGCAGTTCTATTCCATAGCAGATTTCGTCCAGATATCAAGAGAAAATGTTCCAAAGGGGACCCTCAACGTTATTAAGTCACATTTGGAGCAACTCCACATGCAGTTAAGGGAGTATTTTCCGGTGACGCTTGAACCTGACATGTGGATAAGGAATCCATTTGCTGCTGGGCTATCTACCAACCTCTGTCTGTCTCAAAAATAGCTCTGAAGTGCTTAACTGTGTTCACCACTACTTATTCGTGTGGAACCGTATTCTTCCACTTCACATATTTGAACTAGTGAATTAGTGTTAAAATTATCATACATTAAACCCAACATTGCAGAGCTAATTGTTCAAAAGTAGCCTTCATTGTTCACATTAAACTGTGTTTGATGTCATTAACATTGCAATTTTGCCGTTTGTAGCATATTTGCTGCTTGAATTATTTTGAAATTCAGAGGGGGTCCGTGAAATTTTAATTTTGTTTTCAAGGGGTCCGCGGACTGGAAAGTTTGAGAACCATTGCACTAAGTCATTTACCATTCGATGATGATGGTATCATTAAATGAATTTCTAAAATCTAACGTAGCGATGGAGGACAAAGAGGGCCGCCTCGAATGCCAAACTTTATTTTTATATGGGCCAGTCTAGTAACTATGGACTTCGGCCCATCACGATTCGCCTTTAGCTGTTAAAATCCGCACCCATGCCCTTGCCGGGACTCGAACCCGTGACCTTCGAGCCGATGGCCTACCGCCGCAGACCGCTCGGCCGGCTCCTCGAACGCCAAGAGCAAGGGAGCGGCAAATCGATCATAGTTGTTCTTTTTCTCATGTAATTACTCATAAGGTAACTTGGTGACCATCTGCAAGAGTAAAGATATAAAGGAGCTAACTAAAGCATCGACTTTTCGAACGAATAACTGGAACAATGAAGACCCTTCGTATAGGCTAACAAGTGACCCTTAATGTAAGAGATCATCGTGAGTCATATAGTTTAAAGTAACATATATAGACAGTAAAAAGAAAAATTCCTACGCTAAAGGTAAAACATTATGAATCTGAAACCGAAAAAACTAACAATTTTATTACCTTTCCGCCTTTAGAAAGACTTCGGTTAGCCACGAGGCTAGCACGTTCGCTTTCTGTGCATGTGGTCACGGGTGCAAATCCCACAGGGTTCACTAATCAGAGCCCACTTTACCCAAAATCGTAGGTCCTGTCCTCAGAAGCCTATCAGCTCATTTAAAAACAATTCAATCAATTAGCCTTAGAATTAATCCAAATAATTATTACAAAATCAGGGAAATAAACATACCACAGGAGAAATTAAAAATAGTTACGATGGAAGCAAACTACGCGATCAACAGAAGGTAGTGACAATAATACGAAACAAATGGGAAAAGGAAACATCAGTATAACTGAAAGAAATATCTTAAGAACTTATACACCCAACAAGTCAAGGTACGAAGAACATTAGAGAAAATAACAAGAAATACGCCTTTATGAACTCTACTATGTAAAATCGAAATGAACTGTAAAAGAATCGGATGGTTCGAAAGAGAGTCATGTCACTGTCTGTTAGTGGATGAGGAAAGGAAATATATAAGAATTAAAAGGAGTTAATGTTCTGGGGATATACGATGATAATATAGGTAGAATGGAGAGAATCTGGTCCACGAGAAAGTCTTACATTATCATCTTCTTCTTAATTCTAATGATTTCTCACCTTGGTTCGATGATACCAACTTTTCATCAAATTAGGTAGTTGGTTTCTGAAATATTCTATTGACGCCGAGGAGAATAAACCCTACATCCTATTTATTTACAGGATAATTATTTATTAGGAACTTTTATGACGTTCATAGTTACGTTTCACATTATTTAATGCTTCATTCTGAAGGAGGATTGGGGAAAGTAGCCCCCACGGCGTTAATTCAAAATACCATTCTGGTATTTGCTGGAAGTGACTAATGAAACAGAACAGTTCTTTGGTCATGAAGTAATTCTAGAGTGACCCGGGATGAAATGTCAATATTCAAGGAAGCGAATATATAGGCAATTCTAAGAATACATTCTACATGTAACAGAAAAAATAAAAAAAATCCTGTAAACAAATGTCCTATTCCGAGTGGCTTTAGAGAGAAGTCACTTATAGAAAATGTCATGCGAAAATTTTCTTAAGCGGCAGAAAAGCTGCGCAATATGGTAATACGAAATTAATACACCAGACCCTTGCAGGCATAGCCATTATTTGAAGTGAAGGATGCTGGAAATTATCGGATTATACTGTCACTGTACGGGCTCAAGCTTGCTACAAATGACAAAATAAATATTATAACTTGTCAGAGCTGAAACGGGGCACCGGGTGTATGCCTGTGACCCGGAGAGCAAAGCAGACATTTAATTATTCCCTTATTATACAATTTTACGTTTGAACAGTGTTTTTCTAGTAACCCCTCCCCAGAGCACGAAAAATACCACAAAGTGAAGTTCCTAACAAACCTAGGGAAATAGCATATTTCTCGAAAGAACAAAAATACCACCGGAAGTGTGTAAAAAAAACCTACCCTCGGAAAGGCTTCTGAAAGAATTTGGTGTTAAATTAGGGCGCCGGCCCCTGGCCTGTCAGACGCCTCTATTAAGTTTAAATAAAGGGTTACATGGTCAGCGTAGCGTCTCTTCGTAGCCGTGTGTCTGACTTTCGTGACCACAGTCCACTATTGCTTCTATTCAATAGCTCCCCAACTGAAAGGAAGTAGGATGTATACCCTACTTCAATATATACCTTTCTCCGCACCATCGCAATTCAGCTACTGTTATCCACACACATTTCGTTACCAAAGTACAAAAAATACTATGACATTTCGTTACTTTCGTGAAGGACTGTCAAAATTAGTTTCTTTCTTGTGAAATGGCAAGCTCAATCTGTATTTATCTGGAGAACGCCATCGAGATGTACTGCCCCACAGTTATAGTTACAGTTAACAGCATTTTTGAAAACAGCTGACATTCCACGTAAACAAATACACATCACAAGCGTTCAGTAAGCCTGCATGCAATCATTATAAATAGTGACAACAACTTGTTCTTTCAGTAAGTCAGTGTGTTCCCACTTCCTCCTGCTCATCGCCGAAGCTCGTTTACATCGTTATCTTTTCGTTTTCAATAAAGTTTCTGGGTTTTAGGCCTACTTGGGGACATATAGTTTCCATGAGTTATATCCATACCTTGTTAGTTAAACACTACTTCTATCGGTCCATTAAATCGCTAATATCACAAATAAATAGTACAAGGAAGTATTCACGGATAACTGGGATGGAAGTATAAAAGAATGTCTACATGCTGATACCTTGCAATTAGAAGTATATGAAGGATTTCAACAAAATTTAAAGTAACCAAATCACATAATGATATGTACTTTATAGGAAACGGAAGAAGTAAACATTCAACGAACTCCCAAATACAGGGGGTTTAGAAAATTCATTGCATACCGTACACTACTATGATTTAAAAAAAAAAGTTTCACTCAATACGCAGTAAAGTCTAAACAACTTACATGTCGCTATCGCTCTACATTCGTTACAAAAACGTTATTCTCATTCGCAATCTACTGCTGTCTTTGAAATCTCTCGCGACAGACAATTTGGGAATGGCACGACATTAAATTTTCAATTTCACACTTCAAAAACTCGAAATATTGCAACGTAAAATGATTTACAATCAAATATAATTAAAAACGCACCAAACCGGAGTCGAGATGAAGAAAAGTCTCACAACACAAAAATAAATATGATCAACGTTTAGATGACCACGGTAAATAAATGATGTGCTTGTCTTGTATTTATATTTAAGTCCGCAGAAATACTTGGTTAACCACACACCTCGACTTTAAAGATTTTGAGTACATTCCTCAAAAACGTACAAACTGAGACAAGTACGGTAACTATTAAACGGTCTAACCTTAATGTCAATAATAAATGTACCTCCACAACAACTAAACCAAAAAGAAATGAAAAAGGGAGGAAGGCATTGTTTGCAGACACCCCCTGATCATCATTAGGAATATTATATCATTGGAGTTTCTGAAAATATATTTGGGATTATAACATAGCAAGACTTCATATCCATAATCATTCTACTGTTGAAAGGTTAACAGGTATCTAGAAAATTTCATGGAAGTCAATGATACGACGGTGTAATTTTCTAGATATATTGACTCCACTCTATTTTAAAGACAATTTATTTCGAAAAATGAGTGTTTTGAATCTTTTAGTAGATACGACGACGAGTAACTTGTCATTCCACTACCAACATAAATTCAAAATGCTAATGCGTTAGACTGCACCAAACGAAATGCTTACACTGTGGAACATGGAGCTACGCCGAAAAACTTGTGAAAAGACACATGTTCTGATGGTTTAGTTTGTCTTCAGTGATACTGACAAAACCACTCCCTACAATGTGTTATAATGAAGAGCTATCAGCAGCATAGCTGCGATTGTGCTAATCCTGACGAGTAGCTTTCTTTACTGCATTCATCTTCTCACTGAGACTGCACCAACGTCGAGATACAGTAGGAACATATGGCAACATGGAGATACTCTTACAAAATAAAGGAACCCACTTTTCCCACAATTTATCACTTGCTAACTGATATAGCTCAAAGAAACATTCTACTGATTTACAAGAACATATTCGAAGTATGACGTTTCGATGTTCCTTAAAGAAAACTCTAAGCCTTGGTGTAGGTTTGCGGGATTTTGGGACAGTCACTTGTAGAGTGTGGCTCCTACATGTGTGTTACACCCTCTTAAATTAAACTTGACTTTTCTTCTGGACTGGATACGTTTTGGAAATAATCTCTACTATTGTGATAAAATCTAATGTTAGACGCATTTCCGTATCGATAAACACAGTTAGGAAGCTGTACTTCAGAATTCAGGAAAGAACATACTGAAAAATATCTTCATGAAACTGTTTTATAAGTTTACTCATACTCAGTGTTAATGACCACTAACATTTTTACACGCCTCTCCCACCATACGCTTGGAAAATAAATATTTACCCTACAATCCGGCACGCAAAATACAAAATATGTACAGGTACAAAATACACATTTTGAGTTACCTGTGGTGATACAGAAACACTGATTACCGTACGTCAAAACGCCTCGTTTTACAGGAATATCAACAAATACCTTCTCTTACGTCTCATCCGTACAATAAATCACAATTTCAAACTATTATACCTCCTTTCGTTATAAACGGATTTTAATACTTTCCTGAGAAAGTACCAGTAGGAACAAGTAATATGGTGTACGTAACTTTATTTCAACAAGTTTCGAACCTGCTTCCTTCCTCTGACACTTTTCTCCGTGCTTAACACAATTGTTTATCTCCCTAAGCAACTTTTGATTCGCAACACATTTGCCTAAAACATTATTTCCCATTTCAGTTCGAACAGCTTTACTTAGCCAACTGTTACCCAACTGGTGTCTAATCTGTTACTCGCTTTTCCTGAATATTGCAAGTGAATGAATGTTCTACTTAATTTTACTAGTCTCTTAAAGTCTATTCAAGCGACTGTCAATTAATGTAACATCAAGAAACGTTCTGAGACCGTTCTTTTATCTCTGAATCCGACCCCAGGATTAATGTTCATATTTTTTCCAGCTCTGTGAGGGCACAACAAATGTATATACTGACTTATTATATAATGACATTTAATAATAACACAGGCACTGACCTATTTGATGACATAATATATCACACTTGACACAGTTACGAAAAGTGAAGCAAAAGGTAAGTGTATACTTATGTGCTGCCTCAATTAGTGAGCATAACCTTAAAGCTTTATTACGTCTACTACACATATAAAATGTACCGTAAAGATTATACTGTCTCATTTGTATGGGTATTATACAGTTGGTCTTTTATTATTACTATTATTATGACTGGATACAAGGAATTGTTTTACCCTGTACTCAACACAGTTAATAAATAATTAATGAAAACTGTCTACTTAGTAACGTCTTCTCGTAACCATAAAACTATTGTTGAAATTAGGCGTTTCTTCTTGCACTAAAAGTATTACCTTCAATTATTACTGACTAACAATAAAAAAGAAAGAAACGAACAATATATCATATTTTTCCAATGCGTTGCTACGTATAAACTATTAAGAGCTAATTGTACGTTATTACGAATAATAAAAGATTGCGACGCCAAGATGATGAACCTTTAAATAACAGTTCTGAAAATATTAGCTTAGATAGTTTTACGGATCACGCAGCAAAGAGTGAAGATGCGTAACTGCTAGTTCATTTTGTTAATGCTCAACCACAGCCTGATTTGGACCTACCTCAATCTGATTTTATGTCCCAACAAGTTTCTATTAGTGCTACATGGTCTAATGAACCACAAAAACAAAATGATGCAAGATCTCTTGGAGACTATGAAGAATACGATGGACAAACTTCACAAGAACCCTATGTTGGATTATAATAATGAAACTTTCCTTATATGTCAAAATATAGTAAAGAAACTAAAATGGAAAATGGAAAAGCAAATTTCAAACTGATCTTATTCAAAGGAATCACATTCTACTTCCATCACTCTTTATATTCCATTTCATTATTATTACGATGTTATTTCTTACAAAACATATTTGACTGCGTAAAGGTTGTCTCGCTTAAGAGAAACCAACGGTAAACAAACAACAACAATATTTTTCAGATTAATTATGAAGAGCTACAAAAGAAATTGCGCGATGACTGGAGGATTTGACAGATCACCAAAATCGGAAGTAATGGCCGTTCATTAATTATACATCAGGAGCGGTGTGGTTCCATAAACTCTCTTTACAGAAGAAAATTGACGTTTTAATATCATGTTCGATCTAATCATACTCATACGCAAAGTCATTTGTATAAGATTTGACGAAACATTGCCACCTTCATTATTTGTGTGTGAAATCTGTGTGCACTCACCTGGAATGTCTTTCACATGTAAGTAACCCACTTTTTCTACCTTATATAATCATTCATATTTACATGATGCGAAATATAATAAAATATTATACGATCCCTATATTTCTACACTCTAAATTGTAAACCTTTAGTTAAAAAAGGAAAGGACACTTGCATCATATTGCTCTAGTTGTAAACAAAGAAACACTCACACATACAAATGAAAGCCGTATATTTCGATCTCTATGAGATCTTTCTCAAGCTGGACGATACAGTTATGAGTAAGACAAATGAGTGGAGCGATAGTGATGCTACGCAGCGGCCGACGGATCAAGTTCGAAACTAACACATTACGTGTAAATTACAAGTTAGGATCGTGTAAGACTGTTCCAAACTTTATGCGTCATCCGCTACGTAACACCACTTGGAACATTCTCACACAATCCGAACTTGCAATTTACATGTAATGCGTTAGTCATTTCTTCCGAACTTGAAGCGTCGTCCGCTGCGTAGTACCACTATCGCTCCACTCATTTGTTTTCGTACACTTGTTACACATATCTAAATCTTCCTCCTTGAAAAAGATCTGATAGATATCGAAATTCAGTTCTATCATTTGTGTGTTTGCAACTAGAACAATAACAAGAAAGTATCCTTTCCTTTATTATATTGTTTTACTTTATACAAACATAAATGATAAGTTGAGGAAGGAAAAACAAGTTACATAACAGGAGAAGCAGTCAGGTGTACGGGCACTTCACACAGAAAGCGGCAAAGATTCGCCAAAGGCTTGGTCACGTAATAGGAATGAAAAAAGACAAAGGAGTGGCCATATTGCCAACTATATATATATATATATAAGCTCACAATATATATTTACATCTAGTGATAAGACAAACCTTCTGATATCAAAACTATACAAGGACGGGGTTGGTGAAATATGGAGCAAACTAACTCGAAGCATAGAACCATCAGTACTAGAACAGGATTCAAACTTTCAAGTCTCTTTACACTGCCCAATTAGACACTACAATTCAGTCACTGTCCATTAACAGAGGTGTAATCTAAAGTAAGTACACCCACACGACATTGCAGAGTACGAAATTGATAAAATCTCAAAGTCTCTTGAGAACAACATCAGATTACTATTTGAAAAGGAATTTATCCTAAAACTAAAAGTGGATAATTGTATTAGAAGATGCTTTGGGATATGAACTGCTAAATGCTTGTCATTGAGGATGCATCACTTACAAGGTTACCAGGAATTTTCTATTTTTATTTTCCCTGACTTTTCCAGGTCTGTAGAGCACATTTACCAGGTTGAATTTCTTGAGTTTCTAGTGTATATTTTAGCTTCTAAGATTAGGAAATCTTTACTAGCTAAAAGTTGTTTAAAATAAGAAAAAATACACAGAAAGGTCCACCACAATATCCACCTTCTAACTTCTTTTGTATTTTTATAACATTTCTTTATTCGAAAACACATGAACAAAATTGAAAGAAGAGAAAAAAGGAATAAAACTAAAAAAATATATGTGTTACCTTAAAAATATTCAAAACCAAGGCTTGAAGCATACTGTAACATATCTATTTTTCATATACTGAAACTGTCACTAAGGTCACAAAAAGTAAGACTGACAGAACCAAGTTCAATTGGTCGCCTAAAGTTCTTCGAGTCCTTCATGCTGGGGATTTTACTCGTAAAAGAAAAGTATACTCAGAACGCTCAAGGTGAAAAGCAGAGAAGTAAAAATAATAACGATATTGATTCTTTTTGTACTATTTACAACTGAATTCCCTTACTTTTCCATGTTCTTCCGGTTTTCCAGGTACCTGGTAACCCTGCATTTACTGGTGAATATGTGAGTACTTACTAACAACTGAGCTCTGAAATTTTAGACATTTACTACAGACACGATGAAGTTTACTTATTAAATTTATGGAGAATGGCTTCTCAGAAGGTCCCAGCTTAATTTTTGACAGATTTTTATGGACCAGTGAGAATTATTGTTATCTACCGTAAGAAATAGAATTTTCGTTACAAACGCTGGAATCTTTGTTCCATTTTTCAGATCTTACACTTCGACTAAGCTGTGTCACATGGATAACGAGGGATACAATGAGAATTAAACTGGTGCATAATATGAAACATGGACCAACAAATGCTACGAATTGTGCTTTTAAAGCCAGGGCTCATGTAGTTGTAAACGGGTAGTACAACTGGAGAGTGGGTACGTCACAGATGAAAGATGTATACAAAAATTAGTCACTGATGAAGCGGGTAGATGAACAAAAGTTTCCTGATCGCAGATTGGGTGCTCTACCAATTAAGCTATCGGGCGTCGCAATCGAATTTTGTACATGTGATGTATTTCTCGAACCTCTACTGGCATTGAATGCTAAGAGATTAACGTTCCAATAGAAATGTAACAAAATTTCCACTTGTCTTGAAGGACGAAATAACCCTGTCTTTTATAGGTAAATAGCACATATTGACAGAAAATTATATAATGAAAATACGGCTTGTATACAGAATTAAATAACTTTACAATTCTTTTGGTCTTATAAAACAGGTCTTTAGAGTGAAAATTTTAAAATACTGGCTCCAGCTACAAGAGTCGATATTCCATGCATAAGAAACGTCTGCAGCAGCAAAAGAGGAAGGTGTTCACCCAGGGTGTGTAGCGAGCAGTAACAAACAAACAAACAAAAATAATAAAAAACCTGACTTTTCCCAATTTTCCAAACCCTGTCAACACATTACAAAAAAAGGAAGTAGGGTCAACGTATGAAATAGGTGCTGGCCGGGTGACCGAGCGGTCTTCGGCGGTAGGCCATCGGCTCGAAGGTCCCGACTTCGAGTCCCGGCAGGGGCATGGATTTTAACAGTTAAAGGCGAACGTAACGGGCCGAAGTCCAAAGTTCGGTAAAAAGAAAGAGTTGACCGGTCGCTTGTAGCTTCAACACTAATTGCTGCCAGCATATGCAATGCCCTCCATGAGAACATCCCCAAATTGGGCTGAACACGGGGAAATAATAAATTCCCGGACTTTTCAAGTTTCTCCAGACTGCTGGGCAACCTGAATCTTATTTACTATTCCCTGACTTTTCCACGTCAGTGGCAGCCATGTTCACGCAAATCATGCAGTGCGAATGAACTAATATCCTGCGTGGGGATCAGATTAAAAAATGCTCAGGAAAGGAGTGCATTTTCCAACGTATATCCACACACAAGGTATTTGTGTAAAAGAAACCAACATTACAATAGTTTTAGTTCGAAATCACTTCAATAATAATAAATTGAATTAATCTTATGAATCGGAAAATAAAAGCGTGGGTGCTCTTAGATATTATGATAAGTAAGCAAGAGAACCCGCGCTTTTATTTTCCGATTCATAAAATTAATTCAATTTATTATTTTCTTACTTTTTAGTCCAATGTAAAAAGCGCGTTTTTTTTTTAAAAAAAATCCTTTTTTAATTATAATAGATGAATATTAAACTCCCTGCGAGACAGGCAATCCAAACTTCACACAACAGATGCGGCGTTGCGTGCATTTAAGGATAATTTCCAATTATTTAATTAATTACAGTTACTGGACTATTCCTAATGATTGAATATTGTATTGTCACCGGAAGCAAGCAAGTTTAAATTTTTGGATGATGGGAAGAGAGTTAAAAATCAATTACAAGATTTGTACTAGAGATGATTAAAGAGCAAAGTTAATATAAAGCGTGTAAAAATAATATTCAAACCACAATCAAAAATGTATCAGTGGCTACCTAAGTTAAATACTTATATAGAACTGCAAAGAAAATTCTACTGAAGCGTGCTACGCTTAATATACCGAAACCTCATTTCCTCGAGATGTTCACCTCTGTGATACCTACATGCGAACAAGTGTGGTTCTACCACCCTGTGGCCTGAAATTAGGAGCCGCACATCTCCTCTCTTTTAGTACAAGGCGAATTATGGTAGTTAGAAAAGCTTTATAACGACAAATTCTTGACACATGGTTATTAAACTGACAGTGATAAATAAAGTACAAGGGTTAAAATGACTAATCTGTAAGTGTACGAATCCAAATCAACACAAGCTCTTGACATAAAATACATTATTCTTTTTAAGATCAATCGATGCCAGCCGAAGAAAGTGAGAATAGAACGAAACGTATGTATTACAACGAACGTGAAAAAAGGGATAAGGTGCTGGTTAGGTCAGCCAGCTATTGTATCATATTTTGACGCAATAACGCTTTATACCACTCATTTTCTTGCAAATAATTTGCTCAGACGCATCTGCAAACACCTAGGAACAACCAAGAATCCAAAAGCAGGTAGGAAAAGCCATTTGTTATTTTCTTAAGTAGGTCCCTATATACTAGAGTTGATCAACAGAGACAAAATGATGGCAGGCGAAGGAATAATAGTGGTATCACTTCATATTACAAAAATCACGGACATAATGCCGAGAAGGCGGGCTAGTTGAGTTCAGGTTATTTTTTCTTTTTCCGAGGCCCTACAAGGCGCTCAACGCTAACTCTATCTGCTCACCCCAATATACAAGAAATAAAAAAGTAATTTTCGCTCTTCCACTCTCATCTCACACTGCCTTGACTCAAAATTGAGTTTATTTTGCGTTTCAACACTTCCACACACGTTGGAAATATTCTGTAAATTGGCTGACCTAAAGAGAACTTAACCCAAGATAACCTATGCAAGTAGGTTAATGTGTGTAACAAATTAAATTTCTAGTTTGGTGTCCATATTTGATCTTAGTAATGAGTAAGATTCTCTCCTCCACGAAAAGCTGCTTTAACATGAGTACTGTATCTGGTACAAAATACGCTGTAATCCCTACTACCACATAATGCTATACACTGTAAATAAACGACTTTACAATTAACCGTAACTGTAACGACCGATCTTATCCATTTCATCGAATACAATCAATGAAATGGAGCCATCAAATTATATATTTTGCAAAAAGTTTTGATGGCGATGGGTGTCCTGAATGACGACAGGTCTACCACCGAATATCCATGGGCAAGGAGAAACATTGGTTTGCTATTTCCTCTCATCGGGTGGGAAATATATTGGTGGATTGGTGGACTACAAACCATTTGTACCCCCCACCAGGTATCGAAGTCGCGATTCCTTGATTACAACGCTGTAAGCGTTACCACTCACCCAAGTTAAAGAAAACTACGTTTATAACACGCTATTTGAACTGGAACAGAACCAGGTTTGATTATGAGTGACCAATATGTACCGCTAGCAAACGCTGTGATTCAGAAAGAGATCCATACCTAAATATACCATACCCCGTTGTCGGACGAACGGGGTAAAAACCACCAAAACATCAACAAAAAAATCGTATACTGTATTCTTAGTTTCCTTCCAATGTGACCCAGCCCTCGTGGTACGGGCGGCAACGTTGCGGACTTTTGGATCGGTAAATGGGTACGTTCGCGGGACTGAACCCGCCAGCCGAACATCCTGACTGAGGTTTCCCAGGGTTTGCCCTCAGTTCCACCAGGCGAATACTGGGATAGTGCCGTAAGACCATGACAAATAATATCTCCTTCGCGCCCTGAGCCATAAATAAATTTAAAACTGAAATTCCTTTCGAACTGAGTTCAGCATTACTGCACTATTGAGATGGAATTCTTCTGACCCTTAAAACTCCGAAACCCTTTATGGTAATTTCAAATGACCAACCTGCCAAACAGTTTGCGTCAATATTAAAGTTATAAAACCTTCGAAATTACATAAATTATGTAGTCATGCATACTTGGGGATAAGCAGACAGTAGAGAGGGTGTTGTTATCATAACAAATAACTGTAAAAGCTGTCAATCTGACTACAGATCTCAATGAAGCACTTTAACACCTGTGGTCTGTTTACAAACAATAACTGTGAATTATCTTCAAATAACATTTGCTTTTACCGATCTATTTGTAAGCGAAATTAACTGCTCACGGAAGAGTCAGTCAGGAAGCCACACGGCACATGTGAATTCATTACGGAAACTCGGTTATTAACTACATTGTTAGTAAACTATTCTGTGAATTTACGGATTCTTAGTACATAAAACATACCAGACGCATTCTTTAAACACGAAACAACACCTTCTAACATAACATTTTATACATCTTAGTTGTTAACCAACTAAACTTTGTTTACATCAGGAAGAAAACATGTTTGCCTTTCGGTTTGCAGCGAGATAAACGACGTCTTACATTGAATTACAGTAGATATTTTCAATTACCAACGTTATGAGGTCCTCCTTTATATTTGTGTTTTCATGATTCTAAGTAAAATGTCTCCATTCTAACAGTAAGGTCTACAAATGCAAACACCTTTTGGTAGTTACTTTGACACAGTCAGGGATTGATACAGACATCATCAGAAAGGAAAGATCACAGACGCAGGTCGAACCTATCGGAGGCTTGTTGCCCAGCCCTTTCCGAACTTATGCTTATGAAGGTGGTTACATAGGTTATAAATTATTAAGTTTTGACTTACCAGGTTGTTTATTTGCTATCTTATTGAAACAATTTTGAAACACTTCATACAGATGCATAGGTTCGTCGTCGCTGGTCGCCATCTTGATTCTCACAGCCGAAGCTTACTGCTGAAAAGATTCAATGCCACATTCTTCCATAATTGAGTAACAGATGGCGGTAGCAAACAATTGTTTGTTGCATGAAGAGTTGATGGTGCGGCAATGTAAGAAGAATTTTGGTTTGTATGGAGTTTTATACTTATATACTGCATGTGAGGTGTGAAGTATTAAGTATGAATGTAAATAAGAAAACAAATCTGTATATATGTAGCATATCAATTTGATAGATGAAACGAAGAGTCGAGTTGAAGATTTTTACCTCTTTGGTACGGCAGTCACGAAGCGTCGAACATAATGTATTTTATATTGTGTCGACTGAGCGTGTTTAGTATTATCTTGTTACAGTCGGGAGTTATTTTCATGGTTAGCAAGTGTTACTTTTTAGTGCACAATATTTTGAAAAGAGCGGTTGAACTACTACTATAATTTTCGTAATTTCAGTGTGGTAATTCTACGTGACATCCATGTACCACTAGTATGTTGGAATTGTTTTGCGGAATGTTTGAAAGGTTTAGATTACTGTGCCTCCATTGTGATAAAGCAAGTTACCGTTAGCTTATAAGGATTCCTAGCGAAATGTTCCTTTCTAGGATATCTAACTCAAGTTTTACACACAGGCGCAGTAATTACGTACCGGTACTGCAATATTTGTGTTATGTAGGCTTTGCTTACGTGATTGAACGATTCTATAGAGCCGGAATGGAAATAAAGTAATGTGATTCATTCAAATGAACTGAAGTGAGTTTAATGGAAGTTTTCCAGTAAAAGTATGGAGTGCACATCCTAAACAGTACCGGCACCCTAGTTTTCCACTGATCTTCCTACAGCAATGTAAGCCTACATAACACAAATATTGCAGTATGTAGATTACTGTGCCCCTGTGTGTGTAAAACTTGAGGGAACACTTCCATTAAACTCACTTCAGTTCATTTGAACGAATCACATTTCTTTATTTACATTACATTCATGTAATGGAGCAACTCCTTAATTTGTTTTTATCTTTTCCTGGAAGAGTAATGATAGATACCTCACTTTTAATGTTAATGATTTAACAAATGTTTCAAAAGGGTTTGCAAAGCCAATTAAAAACGTTAAATTAACAATTTTATTGTCATAACAAAAATTAGAATATGCGGGTTAATAAAAAGAAGTTATACTTCAGAATACGTTACTAAAAGCATTTTACAAAGCATTTATAGTGTCCTTTACTTCTTTATTTATTCATTCTTTCACAAGGAAGGCTCTATAGAATAATAGGATTTTCTCCAACCTTATGCTGTGCCTATCCGTATTATCCGGCATACCATCTCAAAAAACGAAGTAATCGGCAATTAGAACTGCATGTTGTGAACGTAGCTCTAATTTTTGTTGCTCCCGACTCGACCGCGTGTGTCAGTCATTTAGCGCATGAAGGATGATGATTAGTATGAAATAACTGCTGAAGAAATTGTTAATTTTTCCTGTTCTATTGTAAAGCATGATTATTGGGTTCGTAATGTGTAAAACCACAGCCTAGTTTGGCGTTTAATAGGCTTGCAGCCACGAATCCTGGCCTTGTGTGCTGGGTCCGCTGGCGTTCTTCATATATGGACTGAAAGGAAGGGATTATTGTGTCCCTGGGTCTTCTGACATGAACAGAGTAACAACTCTGACATGCTGAGCCACCGTAGCTCAGTGACAGCGTTGACGTATCATTCGGGAGGTTGTGGGTTCGATCCCAGCGGTCGACCATCTTGACTGGTTTTATCCTCAGTCACACCAGGCAAAGGCCAGGATGGCACCATCAACACAGACTCTGGCCGACACCTTCCCGAATCCTTTTCTCTCCCCTATCCCGGCCTGAGTCTTAGATGTCTATAAAGGCCATGTATAAAAATAATTCAACAACCTTTACATGTTCGATAACCCGATGAGATCACAGTCTTTCTTCCCCTCAAGAAACATTATGTTCGCTGCTCTGACACTCATCTCGATTGCGTTGTAAGTTCAACATTTGAGAACAAGGCCTTTTCTTCACGAAGAAAGTCTAAGAGACTAATTAAAAAAAAAAAAAAAGGTCTGAACAAGGAGGTGGTATACTTCCGAAACTGTTACGATGAATTTCTTTTTGTGGTTATTAAAGTATAAAAAGCCTTGTCAGGAAGCTGCGTTTTCTTTGTTGAAGATGAATACAAGCCCGAATTGTTGTTATAATATCTGAATGAGCGACAGCGAGTGAAGGCGGGTTAGGTTAGGTTCCGTTTTCTTTTCGAACAAATTGAAATTAATACAACCAAGGTAATATAAGGTCAAGAAATGCAACTGAACTTGTAAAACTTACGCAAATTAATTTGGCAAAAGGTAGACTAACACATTGAACACATCCAGGTTTTTGCACATCACGCAAAACTTGTCTCTGCCTGTTGAAAAAAGAAGAAAAGTAACTATTTGTAGAAGGTTATTTCAGATTTCTTTAAAAAAAAATGCATTTATAGGCACTATATATTGAAATAGGCAATATAAAATTTGCTGTAGGCACCCCATGATACCCCAAAATAAACTTCTGTCAAGTTATCTTTATATCTCTAACGTAAATGAATAGGCATTTTGGATATTCATAACATTGCATTACTGCCCATTACTACGTATTTGCAATAGAGACATTGGAAAGGAATCAACAATGAAATTCAGTATAGATATTGATTAAGTCTTATGTTATATTCACTATTACGTTATCATTCCAGACTGAATTATGGGCCAAACCCCGCAAGTATTCTATAATGTCAATAGTTTCTAGGTTTTTTACGATACGGCAAATTATTTCATCCGCCTGAATATATTTAATTATTTTCTTGGGCCGCTCTTCTTCTGGAATTATTGTCTCGTACACTGAGTCCCGCTTTCTTGAGTCCTCCGAAGTGCGTCTATAAATTGCCAAGTCGATGGGTGGTTCAGAAAATTTTATTTTGCCTATTCTGTCTATTTCAATGTATTGTGCCTGTAAATGCCTATTTTTTTTTATGAAATCTGTAAAAACACTGTAGAGATAGTTTTTTTTCTTTTTTTTTTTTCAACAAGCAGGGACAAGTGTTGCGTGATGTGCAACAACTTGGCTGTGTTCAAGGTGTAAGTTTACTTTTCCAAATTATTTGTGTAAGTTTTGCAAGTTCAGTTGTATTTCGTAACCTTATTTGAAATTTTATTGCCCATTTTCACGGTTTTTAGGTATGAAATACATTATAACCTATTTTAGGTAGGTTAATCTATGTAGATAAACGGTTTTGTGCCCCTACGTCAAAGAAAACCTACTTTTTTTCTTTCCCTATTCATTCCTTCTCTGTTTTTTTTTTTAGAAAGACATGGGTTCGTATTCCGAAACATAAGGAAGGACAAGCCTTAGAAAAAAATGTCGTACTCCCCCACCCCTCCATCCAGAAAAAAAAGTTTTACTCCAATCCAGTTTCTTATCCTTTAATACAAGTACATTTAAACAGACTTGAAATAAAACCTACTGAAACTAGAGATAATAATAAAAATGACGCAGGTGTATATGCTCATAAATTCTCTGTCTCGATGGCTGATAGGGTATTATTATAAGATAAGAATATTTTAACCAAGCATTAGTAATAATACTCCCAGGATTAAGGTCCTGCAGATCCCTTGGCACCTATTGAGGGAATTTACAAAGTTGCGATTGGACAGAGTTGCCGATAGTAAAAGTGCTTGTCAAGGACAGTGATTTGAGTAAGTGTAATGCGCTTTTATTAACGATGTAAGACGAACAGTCGTTACCAAGTTAACAACTGCTTCGACGACGACCGGGATTTGGCATTTTGCAATCCCAGACAATGAGTCCTTGACGTGTACAAGTCCGTCTACGATACACAGCAAACATATGTACTTCACGGGAACGTTACGGAAACACTCTTCTACGGTTGTCCAACGTTACTTAGATATTTTTCCTGCGAAATATTGGTGCGCGAGGCACGAAGTTCGTACTTCAAGATACAGAGTTGGTCTGAGTTCCGCGCAGCAAATTAGCTGTATAAAAACGTATGGTTACCCAGAATGCATTGCGCGAGAAATCCAATATAGTCACGTAATAGTCTTTAAGGTTCACACACACAATAAAATAATTATATAAAAACGACCTTTTTAAAATTTATAGTGTACAAATGGCTTATACACGTGGCAGCGTATACCCTTACATACTACCAAATAAGGAAATAGAACATTGAAGATCGAGCGTTGATACAAAGGTTGGCGTCTGCGAGTCGAGACAAGATTCTTCACTCGGTTAAAACTGGGATTTTCCCGATTTTAAACACAAAGAAAACTCAAGAAAGCAAAAATGATTTCGAAGAAATTTATCAACGCCATTACTAACATATACGAAAGATCATTATAAAACCTTCGGGAAAAGCTTAAATAGTTAGATTATTACAAGAAAAATGTTAATTACCAATGACAACATGATATATTGTTCTCAACATTTCACCTTAAAACCAACTATACAACGAAGTAAAGATTTTTTTTTTTTTCAATGGAAGATATTCATTCCGGTGACAACAATGAAGAAATACGAAAATAAAAAAAATCGGCATTGATCGAACTCTTGAATTGGTTATGAACTTCCTTTCCTGAAAGTTTGAATTCTCTAGGCTTGAATTTGTAGGAGCAGCATTGAAATTTCGTGGAACGATAAAGATACATTAGACATGTACGGAGATAGTGTTGCCATCTTATGTTAAAGATCGACGCTTTACGTTAACCTTAATAATGTAATCTGACGTAAGTTCTCAGTTTTGACAGAACGGTATGTGAAAAAAAAAAAGTGCCTTGTGATTTACATGAATACATACATGACGAGTGCTCAAATTGTTTAGAAATAGTCATTGCAAGGTTTAGAGAATTCAGTGAAGATAGATTTTACAAAATTCCGGTGTGATACGTAGGAACTCTTCACTTTCATGGAAGTGAATATATATGGTCACGATTCCCTGGCATTGTGGTTAAATAACAGTTATTGATCTGTGCGAAATACTGGGATTTTTCAGTATCGACGTGTCCAATGTTTTCTTTTTCATCCTAAGTTTATTCGAAATAGTTACACGTTATGTATAATACTGCATATTTACCCACTCGTCTTACCTTTTCTGTATTTCATTTCAGGTAAAGCCTAATGCAGAATGGAACAACAGCCTGTATCCAACCTAGTTCCCCCGCCAAGGGAGGAGCCTCCTAAAGAAATGAATAAAGTTAATGTGAATGGCTCAGCGATAGCTGTGTCGCAAACAACTCCAACTTCGGCGCCGCCAGTTATTGAATTAGAACCACCTCCTTCAATAAAGGAGGAAATAATAGGTAATAATTACTACTAATTTTTTTATAAAGCAATTATGTATAATATGTGAAACATGAAATTAATACGATTTTACAGGAGTATGTATTCTAAGGATGTCCCTACGGATACAGGGAACACAGAATAAGAGATTTGTGTACATAGTCACCCTTTATACAGATACCTTGTGTGGTTATGAGTTGATAAAAACACAGAAAATGGGTCACCATCCTAGCTGAGAATTGAATTTCCTGGGTCTCCAGATTGCAATTCAGCTTCTTTACCAATAAGCTATCAAACGACACGATCAAAGAGTCACTCTGTGTCACATCAAACAATTTCTCTCTAATTTGAGACCCGCCAACAGCTGTGATAAAAGGTTGTTTATGTACTACACGCACCTAGAAGACAACCCATGTTAAATTTTGCTTCCCGTGGCTCCACATTGCGTAGGATACAAAGGTTCAGAGTTTGAGAATTTCCATAGACGAGATATCCGTTTGGAGACAGCAGTTCCGTCTTACTCATATTGAATAAAAATGTTCCAAGCTTGAGATATCTTTTTTTAAAAACGAGAAAAAACAGTATGGGTTGCAATTTTCTACCAAATTGATCTGCTCATTATTAACAAACCGCTGAACAGGTTTTAATAATAATTTTTACAGGAAGGTGTAGTGTACGTCAACCTTGGACAGGTTTGCAGTATCAAAATATTAGTCTAGTACGGTTTTCATCATTAACAAGAACCCATTTTCGCGCATAACATCTGAACGGCTTGATCGATTCCAACTAAAGTTAGTGTAATAAAACCATTGTAACGCCGTGAGAACTTTATATATATATATGGTAAATAAGGCAAATGAAGGGAAAAAAAGGATAATACTTACAGATTTAGTTTAGTATTAGATCACACACATATCACACATAAAAAGTTACTATATTTCATGTATTACACAATTTTCTAGTATAGAGGAAGAGAGCGAAGCTCACGTGTTCACATAGTACGAGTTTGAAGAGACCGTTGCAACACGTAGCGGACAAAGCATCAAAACTGGAGAACAACTGACTGCCGTAGCGCGTCGATTTCCGGAACTTGAAATAATAACTGTATAGTGTAAGTACAGGGTGGGATCGTGGATGGAAATGTGTTGAAAATGCAGAGGAAAAGGGGAGCTAGAGTTATTGAAGGTTACGGCCAGGTTTTATTTTCGCGCTCAAACCATGAATAAAGGCATTCTCCCACAGACGGCGTGTTGAGGTGGGTTGATAGTACAGAAGTGACAATGGTTATTAATTCGAATGTTAAGAGCACAACTTGTTTCACCCACATAAAAGGTATCACAGAACTTGCAGGTTAGGATGTATATAACATATGGGGTGTGGCATGTATGTACCCTTGGGATTGAGAGTGTACCGACCATTAGCAGTATTGATAGTGATTGTGGGAGAAGTGATGAAAATGGAGCAGACCTTACATCTGGGTCGTGGCATGTGTGGGCGCCGGTTTGGGGTGGTGGCAAGGAGGGATTCGTACGGACCAAGATGTTTCTAAGATGAGATGGATGTTGAAAAACTAATCTAGGTTTGGTGGGGAATATTGATCTTGTGTCGGTCAGATTGGAGAATGTGGAAATTAGAGTATAGGGTTTGTTTGACCTTGGTTAGTTCAGGATGGAACTGGGTGATTTGAGTGGGTTGAATGTATGAGGATGCACGGCGGATCTGTTGGTTAGAAGGGTAGCCTCGGAGGCGTTGGTTGTAAGTTTCAGCAGCAGAGGTGGTGGAATTCAGGCTTCAGGCGTTGTCCTCTGAGGGCAAGGGAGAAAGGAATCGCTTTCTTGGTGTAGTAAGGATGGGAACTTGAGTAGTGTAAATACTGCATATGGTTTATATGTGAACGTGTGTGTGATCTAATACTAAACTAAAGCTTAAGTATTATCCTCCCCCCCCTTCCCTGCATTTGTCTTAAATTTACCTTAAATTGCTCTCCCGGCTTTCCTTTGTACTAGTTAGTTATATATATAAAATGGTAAAACAGGTAGAAAAAAGGATACTTATATGGTAGATTCTTGGGACAGGTGTACAATAACATCACAAACACAATAGAAAAGCAGTACGTTTCGCAAATAAGTTTTCAACTGGTAGGAGAGAAAATGGACTGAGTGGACTGGTGTTAAGCAAACGCCATATTGTAAACAGTTGCAGGGTGACACTGTGGTCAGGTTATGGAGGCGAGAAAATGGCTAGTTGGGACGGAGAAAACACCAAAAGGAGAAAAAGTGCGAAGGTTACTAGCAGGTAAGGAGCTTCCTACCTGCTATTGTTTCTGTGTATGTATGTGTTTTTTTATTATTATTTTTTGTTTGTTTGTTTTTTATGTAATTGTATATGAATGTGTAGAAATATGTTATTTATTCAGGTGCATACACTATGCATTAACTTTCAGTTTTGACAAAAAGTCAAAATTTGAGATACATGACTTTAAAAAAGAGTAAGGAGTACATTAGTATATTTGCCACAAAAGAAGCTGCATTGTTTCCCATAACAATTGACAAAAGTAATGAAATTTAAATAAAATATACATTATTAGACCAGACTTGAGAACAGCAGAATATGAATTTTCAGACGTGTAGGTTATAGTGTGGTAACAAACCCTAACAAATTCTTGTAAAAAACTTTAAATTTATTGTGTATGTACACACACTAAATAAAAGTTGTCGACACCTCAAGATAGTCTCGGCTGTTTGGTGTAAGTATAGTATTAATGTACAATTTTAGACCAACAAGCAGGGGGGAAATTACTACGCCGTTTTAATTATATTGTTTTGATAAAGTGGCTCTGAAGTATCCAGGACTCAAAAATTACGGTTCTGGTGCACTTTGTGGCAGTTCATCTATTGTGCCACATTTTGCCGTATGTACGCTAAGTACCAATGACTTTCTATCGCAGCGAAACTTGTTATACTAGTCCTTGACAAATTAATACATTTAATTAACTTATTTTGTGATTTCAATAGTTCAAGATTGAGATGAAAGTGTACATTTCGTTTCCAAAACTGCTAGAATCTGAAGGTTCATTGTGTTGGCATCTTCCCGGTTGATTTTTCCCCCTATAGTTTGTCGGTCGGTTTGCCCCCTATAGTTTTATGTTGTCTGTTTTAAATATTTCAATTATTCCAAACTTTTTCAGTCGCCATTTGTAGTCAAAATTCCATTCTATCATTGTTAGAAACTTTTATGAGCGGCAATGCCTATGGCTGTATCGATGACTTTTCCGTATCCTAGTACATTACTGTTCTACGTCCATAATGAGGAGCATAACAGATGCTTTTCAGCTTAGTGTAAAGCTGTAACGTTAGATGGCAGAAGTACTTCTGTATGTCTCTAATGTATTTTTATCGTTGTACGAAATTTCAGTGCTGCTCCTACAAATTCAAGCCTAGAGAGTTCAGACTTTCAGAGAAGAAGGTTCAGAACCAATTCAAGAGTTCATTCCGTGTCGATTTTTCTTTTCTTTTTTGTTCTTTGTTGAAATCGTTTGATTGCTGTGAATATCCAAACTATAGCAATGAAACTCTTCCAGCAATGAACAAAAATGAAAAGAAGATCGGCACGGATTGAATTTATATCAAGAATATGAAGAAGAAATTCAACAGATAATAGTAGTACGTAGTGTAGCTCTATTTTGTTAATCCTTCAGCTCCAATAGTAGAACAGACACTTCAATATTTCTATTTACCCATATGAATGATTACTATACAAAATGGCCAGGAAATTATCATATATACACAGACGGATCTCGACAAGATACCGGTTCTGGAGCCGCAATATATGACCCAATCACAATATAATGAACAGATTCATCTTCCAGATAATATTTCAATATTCACCGCAGAAACAAATGTCATATACTCTGAAATATTGCTCGAACATCCAAGAAAATAAAATTCTGATCCGTGCTGATTCACAGTCAGTCATTTATGCATTAAACTCTTAACGAAAAACAATTATTCAGGATAGCTCCTTATATTACAAACACCTTGTATTTATATCAAACGCTAATCAGATTTGGCAAAATTATACATATAACGTGGGTACCTTCTCATTCTTACAGCATTTCTAATTGCGTAACAGATAAATTAGCTTATAGTTCCATAAAAAATAAAAACATAACTAATTTACAACTCAATTGGCAAGATCTAATGTATAAAATTAAAAGAAAATTCAAACTAAATGTGCAGCATGGGTACAAAATTCTCCTTTGTTATCTATTCACATAAATAGACCACATATCAGTTTACTCGTTACTACTCCTTGGTTTACAACATTCTCAGCAATACGTCAAGTGTTAACATTATTTATACGATTAAGATCACAACCAAACACCATCTACATAAAATAAAACAAGTCGAATCTCCATATTGTGATTGTGACAGCAGTCAAACTATAGACGATATTAATCACATACTTTTTCAGTGAAAAAAAAAAAGTATGATATATATCGACCTTCTTTAATAACCGCGTTACCAAGACAGAAAATACCACAAGCGACATCTATCAATACCTTGATAGAAAGCCCAACCAAAAAAAGGATACATATTACTATTTTATTTTTTTAAAAATTAGTCTTCCTTAAAATCTCCTGCTAATGTGTCCTCATCGAAAGACATCGTAGAAATATCACAGAATTAAAGATATATTACTACCCATGAGAATTCATACTTAAACACACGGAGCAAAAAGCTATGAAAACTTACGTAAAACATGAGAATTATATACTAGCCTTTATAATGATAAGTAACTAAAATTATATATCAATATATTAAAAACTAGCAAGTCCACATGAGAAAAAGTCTACTATTGATTGTAGTACAAAATTAATTTTCAAAAATCAAATAACTCCCCACTGCAGAACGAAGAGCTATCTCCAGTCTTCGTTCTGACCCGACTATCATTATCCACCCGGCTGACAAGGGATCCACTTCGGTAGTCATGAATTACTCTGACTACCAATACGAAGCTCTCAAACAACTTTCCGATCCTACCTTTTACCGTCCCCTCGAGGAAGATCCCACCCAATCCTTCCGTGAAAGGATCCGGACCTACCTCCAAGAGGATGGACCCCATGAGGGGCTGTCGCGTTCCACTGTCTCTACACTCTGTCTTGACAATCCCAGAACCCCTAAATTTTACCTACTTCCCAAAATCCATAAACATAGTAATCCCGACTGACTCATCGTTTCCAGTATTGGCTCTCCCACTGAAAGAATACCGCCTTCCTTGACCACCGTCTCCAACCTTTTGTCCAAGCTCTCTCTTCCTACATCAAAGAGACCAACCACTTCCTCTCCACAATACATTCTGTCTCTGATCCTCTTCCACCTGACACCAGTCGACGTGACGTCACTGTACACCAACATTCCCCACACCCATGACCTCGCTGCCCTTGAACATTTCCTCGTCACACGCCCAAGTCCTCGTAAGCCCAGTACACCATTTCTGCTTCAGCTAGCCCAGTTTGTCCTCGCCATGAACAACTTCACCTTTGAGAACCACAATTACTTGCAAATCAAAGTCAGCCATGGGCATTCGCACGCCAACCTTTTCGTGGGATGCCTGGAGACCCAATACCTCAACTCCACACCTCTCAAACCTTTCACCTAGCTTCGCTATATGGACGATATTTTCTTGATCTGAACCCACGGACTAGAGTCTCTGGAGACATTTCTGCAAAACCTCAATTGCATTTCCCCGTCAAGTTCACGTGGTCCTTCTCGAGGGAACACACAACTTTCCTTGATGTGGATATCTGGCTCAAGAACAATCGACGTGAGACAGGCGTTCACATCAAACCTACTAACAGTATGTAGTATTTCCATTTCAACAGCTCCCATCCATTCCATACCAAACGCTCTCTTCCATACACGTGCTGTCCGGGGCTCTTGCATCTGTGTCTCTGATGACCTGCTCCAAAACTATTTCAGTACCCTCTCTTCAGCTCTCACTGACCGTGGATATCCCAAACACTTCATCCGTAAGCAACTGAACCGTGCCCGTAGTCATTCCAACCAACCTCCCCGCGCAGCTCCCTCCGCTCCCAATCTTCTCACCCAGTACCACCCCAGCCTTCAGGCCTCAAACTGGCACACCCCATACTCACTGCGTCATTTGAAACTAAAAAAGTTTTTGCGTCGTGTCCCTAAATTGTCTACCTCCGAACCTCATCACGATTCTCACCAGAACTGAACCAATCCCGCCCCCTCTCCCCAAACCTGGCAAGTGCAATAGACCCCGCTGCAAAACCTGTAATATTTATGACCCAGTCTTTCCTTCGTACATTCTGTCACTCACAAGACAGTCTTTCCGACACTCCGGTAGTTGCATATCTTCCAACCTCGTTTATCTCGTACTCTGTAACCTATATTCCACTTTCTACGTTGACGAAACCCAAATTCCTCTAACATACGGCATCAACAACCATCGCCATCAACTTCCGCACCTCCCTATACCTATCACGGCTGCAAAGTGCTGAACCCTGA
>JAGDQP010011011.1:32731-53396 GCA_022664845.1 Lepisma saccharinum
TCTGAACAAAAATCCATTAGTTTTAGCGCAACCAGAAATGGGGAAGCATGCTAAGTCTATCAATTATGAGGTCTATGGTAATAGTCTAGGACAGCTGTTGAATTATTATTTCATGCAAATTTGGTCCCTACCATTAAATTTACTAACCTTGCTATTTGATTGAATAAATAAAAGGAGCGCAGTGCCAGTGCCAAAAGTTGTGAAAAAGTGTCTAAAATGTTAATAAAAATTATTTACAACTTAAGACAGAGCTAATCATTAGACAGATTCTTCATTTTCCCACTGCAGTTGTTTGGCAGTGATTGCACTTTTTGTCGTTGCTGTTCGATCTTCATTTGTTTAATTAGGCGTTACCAGATAAATTCTTTCATTACTTATGAAAGTTGTATACTATGGAAGTTACTTATGTTACTTATGGAAGTTGTAAGTATTTAACAAAAAAGATGTCGACTAACCATTTTTTTGTTCCTGATACTAACAGTTAACATTTTATGGTACTATTTCAGTTCCCAAACCACCAGTGAGTACAGTGTCAGTACCATCCCCAGTTGCAGTACAGGCCACAGCGTCTTCACAGCTGTCTACACAGCAAAAGTCAGCTCAGAACTCTGATAACAAAGGTGCCGGTGTAGACGCGAAAAGTCGACAAGGATGGTCAAAAGGCAAGAAGCGTAAGAAGAGTCAGAGAGATCAAACTGCTCCAAGGCAGCCTCTAACAGGTATTCGTTTTAGGTTTTTTTCTTTTTCATACAAGTGGTTATGTCTTGTTGAGATTTGTGGAGTAAATTGTAACCCCCACCCCCTTCCTCTGGTAGCTCCGTTCTATCCAGTCTTTTATCTATTCGGATATAACTTAGGAACTTCTAATAACAACGCAGATCCATCGAAGGACGATGGCCACTCTGCAGAGTGTTATACCTAAGCCGATAGTTCCGCTCCTCTTCCATGTCTGACATACAGCGGATGTAAACCGGTCAGTTGTCCAGTAGACGACATAAATTAAAGTAGACTCCCTTTTTATGAATTAAAAGTAGATATCTTTTGATTAACGTAGAGAACGTTTATTTCCTTTTATTAGTATAGTAATGAACATTGCGTATTGGTTACAAGACCTAAAGTAGCAACCTGAATTACTCAAGATGGGTGATACCAGTTGCTTTATAGTGCTTTGATTTGATGTGATTTTTTTACTTTACTTTTTTCATTCAAACTACTACACCTCGAAGTAAATTCAACCATGAAACGAAATGACTAAACCAGCTGTCACAAAATAGGGAAGAACAAATATAACAATTTATAGAATTAGAGGTATTCAACAAATGAATATTAAAGACGAATTAAGTTATTTTTATTCTTCAGTCATTTTCCTTTATTATTTCATTAATCATCTCCACCCGTTACTAGGTAGCTGATCTGTTACAGGGAATATTTAGCAACGCAGCGTAGCGCTTGACGGATCGAGCTTCTGGTTGATTCCACTATCCCCTCCCGCCAAACGGCCCATGCTTTTCTATTAACTTTAGACCACACGTTGAGTTATAAAATAATTTAGTTCACATATTTGAATACCAGGGCATGTTGTATGTATTGAAGAACCAACATAATTAGTAGTGTATGTAAAATCGTGGAAAGAAATTAAAAAAAAATCTATTTAGCAATAAACTGCAGAGCAAAGTCATGTGGGTAAGCCACAGGCCAACTGGCGGGCGGGAACAGGTGAGTCAAGCGCTGCGTTGCGTTGCTAAACGTATTCCCTGCATATTAATGTATTTCCATACAATTCACAAAATAACAAATTTAACATCACTAATACATGTTACCGCCTATACAATTAATTTTATCTTATCACTAATAAAACACATTCATCGCTATTATCCTTTCACTCATCATTCGTGTACTTACTGATACACTAATGTAATTATTTATTAATTATAATGAAATTGAATTTAAACGTACGATATATCATTTATCATCCATTTTGAAATTTGAAGAGACACTGTCTCAAAATCATATTAACTATGACCACTAAACGTTGTGGATCGGCTAGTTAAGGAGCTAAGCTTTTTCTCCGTTGTATAGTAGTTAGTTTTCTTTTGCTTTCTGCCAGACAAAGTTGCATTGTAACGTTTCAATAAAAGTTGAATATAAATATATGTTTAGTTTTGTTATTGTTACCTTCAGACTTCTTTTCGTAAAAGACAGAAGGCAGATACATGAAAATCCATTTGAACATAAATTAGAAATGCTGAAAACTTAAAAGGTAAATGTTTGAAATGATTTTATTATAACGATGATAATTTTAAGCTTCAAGAGTTTAATTGCAGTTATATAACTGTATTAAAAATCCTATGTATCATTTTGCATCTGCCAAAACTTGCCAGTGCTACCTTGAGGCAAACTAACCAAAGTTTTTAGCCTTTTTTTATGCCATTGTGGGCACATAACAGAAATATTTAGTGTTGATAATTCAGTATGGTAGAAAGTCCTGGTGTAATCCAGCTTCTGTGGAGGTGCAGTAGACTGGTAGAGAAGAGGAATTTCGTGACAAATAACTTAGACAGTGTATTACTTGTGAGCAGTTGGATAGAAAAATATTAACATTCCATATAGAGCTACTGCAGTTTTTTGGAAAACGGGGGAAAGATGTTTACAATCTAAACTATTAGTTGAATTTAGAAATCCAATATTATGCATCTTTAAATGAATTAGGACCCAGCATCTCTAACAAGCAAACATACTGATGGGGCAGAAAATATTTCTAGGTTTTTTTTTCTTCCATCACGGTTAGAATGCCAAAATATGTGCACATGCAAATTTTGGCAACTCGAGCGCAATTTGGGAGATATTGATGATTTAATAGTCAGATTCTTGTTTCTGAAGAGTGAAGAAAATTGTGGAAATACTCTAATATTTGTAAAATGATGAAAGAAATGGAAAGCAAATGAGTACTGGGTGAAAGGGTATGTTTTTCACGGCCGCCATATTGAATCTCGATTTGTTTTCTTAAATGGGAAGGGGGTCGTGTAATATGTCATTCTGGGCTAGAATTTTACGCGAAACACGTTCCTGAAGTCAGTTTTGCCGTAAAAGTATTACTGTGAGAGATGCAATAGCCTGCAAACACTCATTTTGTTTTGAAATAGTGAAGGAATTGAAACCTAAATGCATACAAATTGTTCCTGATTATATTGCCATATTGCTATACGTTCGTATGCATTTAGTTTACATTTCCTTCTTTTTTAAAACACAAAACGGGTGTTTCCAGACTATTGCATCATTAGCCCATACTAACCGTTAAACTTTCCATCTCTCACAATAATACATTTACGGCAAACGCAAAACTGACTTCAGAAACGTGTTTCATGTAAAATGCTAGCCCAGAGTGACATATTACACTCCCTCCCCCCTTCCCATTTAAGAAAACCAATCGAGATTCAATACGGCGGACTTCAAGATGGCGGCCGTGAAGAACATACCCTCCACTAGGTAGCGAATTCCACCCAGTACCCATTACTATGTATTGGTTTCCATTTCTTTAATCATTTTACAAATATAAGGGTATTTCCACACTTACACTTTACTCTTCAGAAACAAGAATCTGACTATTATATCATCGATATCTCCCAAACTAATACCGCTCGACTTGCCAAAATTTGCATGTGTACATATTTTCACATTCTAACCGTGATAGAAGAAAAGGATTTAGAACCTTTTTCTGCCCCTTCAGTGTGTTTGCTTGTAAGTGAAATAGATATGTATCGGTTTCCTAATTACCAGTTTTTGGGACTCAACCAGTCATAGACAAATGTTTTCGTTGTAGACGATACTTCGCATGCATTTATGTAATGGATTCCGGAAGAGAGAATACAAATGTCGGAAACACGGCTTAGCAATAGATATCAGCGTATTCTATATTTATCGATAAATAGTCTCAGATTTTGTTGTGCTGCAGTGAATTTTCATTTTTCTCTATTTTTAAGGCTATGTACGGTTTCTAAATGATAGAAGAGAAACTGTTCGAGCAGAGAATCCGAACTTACCATTCCCGGAAATCACAAAACTTCTGGCTGTAGAATGGAGTCAGTTGCCCCAAACTCAAAAACAGGTATGGCTGCTTTATACTATAATGAGGTAGTGTGGAATTCGAAGCTTATCATACGATTAAATAAAACTTAGATATAATTATATGTTGTTTCCTGGTCTAACCATATATTTCTGATATACGCTCAGATTCAAACGCCACGCTAATACACAAAGCAAATTAACAATGAACATTTTCCCATGTTCCGCCAACCGCGAATATTAGTTCTGAGTTTTCACGTCGTGGGTTCGTTGCGTTTAAAAAAATATTCTATCGCCACTTTTTGTATGAAACTGAGTATACATTGGTGTAGTGTTGTGGATGGTTGCTAACTAACGTAAAATGTGTCAGAAAACTTACTATTTTCAAAGTAGTGCCTATATTTTAATCTTTTATAAACAAATTTGTTAGAAACTATAAAAGTTAAAGTGATTGCCAAGTACACCGAGGTACCAGATGAATTGGCGTACCCACTTAATAGAATATAGAACCACATTTTGCGTTGATTACAGTCGCTGTTTTCCTCGGCATGGATTTCTGATGTTGGTGCTGAAAACTGGCTTGATGTTGCCCAGAATAGAATCCAGTGGCGAACGTTTGTTACTGTGGCATTAAACTTGTGTGTTCCGTAAGCCATAGGATAAGATAGTTAAGTTGTGTTTCATTAAATGTTCCTTGTGTGGATTAAGACCAAGTTAGACATATTATATTACATATTAGTTCGAGTTGTAGTTCGAAAACAAAAACTACATTCAAGATAAAGGTTTGGTGCCGGCAGCCCTTTCTCACCTGTACTACGTAGTTAGCTGTGAGTTAATTTGTCGTCTTTATGAACTCCGATTTGTTAAATATATTCGCTGTGTAGTCCAGTAGAAATAGGGAAATATGGTCTGATACCCAGAATAAATTGGAACAAAGCAAATTCTTGCACACAGCAAACCAGTTTTCCCTTCTCATATAACATAATCCAAATCAGTTCACGGGAACTGTCCGAAAATGCCAACCTAATATGTCCCTCGAATAATTCCTCAATTTAAGACTCATTAGATCATTATAGTCCGGAAGCCAGTGTAATCCAAGTGCACCCCCCCCCCCCTCTCCTTGGGGACCAATTTGTTTTTATTCCTTATAGTCTAAATAAAATTTATAGCAGTGTTTCGGAAAAAAATAAATGGGTTCTACGTCAAAATGGCGGCCATTTTTGGTCGAAAATCGTTAAAAAGCTTTTTTTTCTATTTTTATCTCAAAACAGCCCGTGTGTTGTGAGAGAAATGTTTAAAACTCACTCCTACTTCAAACCCGGCATTGTATTACTTGCCTTGGCCCAAAGGAACAGTAATTATTTATATGATAACCGCCCCAAAAAGGGCGACTGAAAAATATAGGTTTATAAAGTAGATCATACGGGAAAATAAATGAAAATTTTTTTCAAACTAAATATGAATTATTTTCTTCAGAAAAGGATATTTGGGATTCCAAATTTGTAGGAAAGATGAAACTGTTTAAAAACTAAAGCAAAAAATATGAAAGTCCTTTTCTAAGCTTACTTTTCAAAAAACTCTTAGTTAAAAGATTTTTTTAGAACTCACTCCTACTTCAAACCCGGCACTGTATTGCTTGTCTTGTCCCAAAGAATTATATGATACCCCCCCCCCCCCCCCCCCCCCCCACACACATACAAAATGGGGGCCCGAAAAGGCGACTGAAAAATGCAGGTTTATAATGTAGGTCATGTCATCAAATGAAAAGGATTTTAGGGATTCCAAATTTATAGCAAAAAAGAAACTGTTCAGAAACCAAACCCACTTTTGATCGATCTCCTCAGAAAACAGAAAAGGATGCATCAGTGCGTGTGGCTGCAGAAAAGCAGACTCAACCGCTCATCGATATGCAACTTTTGCGTCGGACTGTTGTGAACAAATGTGCCTTAAGTAGTTATCGATAGGGACGTCGAAGACGGGGGGACGCTTCGTCAATGATTGAGCGTTTAGATGAATAGGCAGCAAAAGGTACAATGGTTGATCCGTCTGTGTGTGTCCGATTTTGACGTCTCACCTACCTTATGAAAAACCACGGGACCACCATTTGCTTTCGATGTGAGCAGCATGTCTCCTGGCAGTAGCCCTGCACCGTAACTTCCATTGTAGGAGGCTACGTTGAAGTACAGGAAGGAGAACCTTGAGCCACTCCTCCTGGCAGGCTTTCCAGAGGGCACGGACAGTGGTGACACGACGAGATGCAAGTGCTCTTTTCAATAGGCCAAACCCGCAAAAATCCATGGGACTCGCATCAGGTGATTTCACTGGTATGTCCTGGAAGGGAATAGCCTGGATGCCGGTGTCTGTCGCCATCTGTTGCAGAAATCGCTGGGTAGAACGGGATGTATGTGATGAGGCCTTATCCATATGCACACGGACTTGATGTACTGCATTTCCATATAAACGGGGCAGATCTGTATAAATTGGTGTGAGAATATATTGCTGATAAAATGCGGAGTTGATCTTGCAGTTGTTAGGCACTCGGCGAATCGTTAACTTGTCTTCATAGCAGTATCCCGCGACAACCATAAAGCCCTTAGAGAAACTTGCTTTGCACTGGCGGATGAAGTCAGGACGGGTTTATGCATCGCTTTGGGTGTACGTTACGGCTCGAATTTTGCCACAATCTGCTAGATAAATCCATGCTTCATCATGTGTGGCTACAAACTTCCACTCGTCCCCCGATAGATGGCGTTTGGCGTGATACTAGAAGGCTTTGGATTCCTGTTACTGTTTGAATCATTCGGAACGGTCGATTGTGTGAGCAGGGGTGCAGGTTTCAAATCGGACACATATAGACGGATCGACCTTCTGTATTTCAGCAATTGAACAGCTTGAGGATGTTATAGTGAGCGTGAAAGTTAGAGATTGTAAGCGACTCAAATTGTAAATATTTCTGTTACTTTGTTTTCATGTGATTTCAAGCATTTCATTATTATAACATTTTTGTTATTACATATAACAAAGTAATAACTTTCATGGCACTGCTTATTTGTTTGTGTTTTTTAAAACTACCCAAACTGTATCTTTGAAACTATGGGACTGAGGAAAGCCAGTCAGCGCTCAAATTGTAGAAAATTTTCGGTTCTTTATCAGAATTACCACTTTCGCCATAAAACTCACCGCTCAGAAGATATTTTGGGATCAAAACTTATTGACGTGTGTTTTTTAACGAATTCTCGGAAATTACATAAATTTTGAATATTGGAAATTATTTGACTGAGAAAAACTGTTCTGGGCTTAAAGTGTAGCAAATTAACTCTTCTTTATTATTGGAATTAATCACTTCTATCAGAAAAGGCAAGAAATTTCATGCTGTTATTACAGAAAACCTTCGACTGTATAGTCATCTACAGTCATGCCATTCCAACACACCAGAATCAAATATTGGGGAAATCCTTCTGAATTGGCCTCAGAAATTGATTATATATTTTTTTCCGTTGGTAGAGAAAATGTTTATAGTAGAAATGAGTTACAAGTTTGTCATAAATCTACACAAGCACCATTTAATCAAACGCAACACAACAAACAGAAAGATCCTAAGTACGTGCGGTGAGGTCACCTACTATTCCAGGAATGACACAAGAAGTTAAGAAAATGTTAGGAAGCAGAATCTCGCTTTCAATTCACTTTAAATTTTTTTCTGAGTTACTACTGCTGTACAGCCTGGCAACAATAAACAACAGTTGGAAGTTGGATATCCGCTTTCACGTAAAGGATTCGGATTTTCTTTCAGTCACATTGCAATTATTCCTTTTACTTCCTCCTCTTTAATTCTATTACTTTCGATGCATATCTATGGTATACGCCTCAGAAGACGACAAAATTGATTGCGATAGGGATCCAATCCTTTACAGTTACGTATTATTATTGAAGTACAATCTTCCATGGGTTAATATGAAATTACTCACAAATTAGGTTTTCACCCTTTCCGGAGGAAAATTAAACAATAGTGAAAATAAAGCAGGTATATTGAAAGTAATTTGTTTTAAATGAATTAACGGATTTATTATAAGAGCCTTTGAAAATCAAAATGTGACCTATTTGTCACACATTGTTGTTTTAAATTTTACATTGTTATATCTGTACTTTTGCTTTTTGTTGCAAATGCATTGTAGCATGATTTTTTTCTTTATTTGAAGCATTACCTAGAAGCGGCAGAACAAGACAGAGAGCGCTACCTTCGAGAGTTAAATGAATACAAGCAAACGGAAGCCTACCGCATTTTTACTCAGAAACAACAAGAAAAGAAAAGAAGGGAAGAAAAGAACAATGAAGCCGCTCAGGATGAAGTGAGTACCTTGTTATCCATTAACAAGAAAATTCATTAATAATTATATTTAATGGTAATTTTGATTTATTTATGGTAATTATTAGAATAGACTTTACAATGTAATAATGATTACCAAATGAGTGAATTTTGTACAGTTGATCTGCGTATTCAGGCTGTCATCATGTTCTTGAATTTCTCTTCTTTTGCTTTGATTACATTTGCTTTTGTGGAGCGTCTTAAACCTCACATTTTCTAACCCAACTTTCTCCATTTGCTTCTCGAAAATTGTATAGCTATTCTTTACTGGGAAAAAACAAATTCCTTTTACTATTACAACCCGATAATGAAAAATCAAGTAAAAGATGGCAAATCATGACAGAAACATGCACTTCACACAAACCCGATCATTTCAGATTTTCACGAAATTTGATGGATTTAAACTATTCAAGGAAATAAGTCACCTTGTTAATTTTTAATCCCAGAAGTTTTGAATTAATGACGGTTAAAGTTTTAAAAAGTCATTTTTATTTCGTTAAGATATCTTAAAATAGCAATAACTCTGTCCGTAATTGGTATAGGAAACTCAAACGAAGTTCGTTATACAGAATGAAGCAAGTTTTCCAACACTGTGTAACATGCCTATGCTTAGACAACAAATGAAGTCCAGGTCATCTGACTTCGCCTTTGACTTTGAATAGTGAATAAAGAAAGAAAAAAAAAATCGTACTTATTCTTATACAACATATGAGAAAATTAATCTGGGATGGCCATGAGATCAGGAATTAGGAAATATTATGCGTAGCTATGTGACCAATAAAGGCCCGTTGTAGCTTGTAGAGAGAGTACCTACCTCATGTAAGGAAACATTCAGGTATGGTAAAATATAAGGAAGAAATTAAATCTGTTTGTTGATCTACATATCTACGAGGGGTAGTTGAGCGTCTCTATACTGTCAATTGATGTCAGCGTCAAGTGTTGTGAACCTGAAGTCAAAGTAAATACTGGGAACATGATGTTGCTTTCCTTACATGGTTTTATCATTGTTCTTAAATTCGGCAGCTAATCGTAAAATATGGTAGTCGTAATTGTCAGTGTTACACTAAACGATTCTTACAGATCACTTGAAAACTAAGATACAAGAAATTATTACTAATGGAATTCGCGATAATAATTCACTTTCATAATTTAAATAGGACCAAATTATCTAGGCCTGTTGTCAATCAGAACAGTGTTGCTTGTCGAAACAAGTTTCTTATTCCATATGCAAAATGTACCATTTCATTTAACTTTAAAAAAAAGCTGCATGGAGAAAAAGAAAACATTACTGAATTAAGCTTAATTCTGTAAAACTTCACGTATTTTGTCGTTCAAATATAAACCAGTCTTTTGAAGCATATATTCAAAATAGGGTACCAACATTGACATATACTGTTTGGGATTCTGCTTAGAATTACGACCAACCACTTAGGTTTATGTGGTCTTTCGGTTTCTTACCTCATTTCCACATTTCTCTTTTCTTTATCTAGAGTTGTTGCTCCTTTCATGATTTGAATTTTCTTACCATGGCACCTCCGCTTGCGACTGGTTATTTTTAGTGACGTTACTGTAATCATTATCTCAATAGTGACTTATATCCCTTACAAGGTCAGGGACTGTGGGTATTCTTTGGATTTGCTGCTCAACAAGTTTCTCAGCTATAAGTAATGCACACATCTTTTGCTTAAAGTTCTTTTTCGATGTAAAAGTGGATGTAAGATTAGAAGATGTTTGTACATGAAACTTCCATTGCTTTACACACTGACTTACAGAACTTCCCAATTGGAGAAGACGTGCTTTCCGTATATATTATTTAGTTCTCCGGACCTGTTACTGCATCTTTCGTAATTTTGTTCATTATTTCTTCCTTTCTCTCTGAATTGTTTACTTGTTTCCTTCGGCTTTTCTCTAATTGTTGGTTATTCTTTTTCATTTGTTTCACCGTTTTATTAATGGCTTAACGCATTCCAGTTTGACACTTGACGAATATTCGAGCCTCAGAACGGATGGGACGCAGAGTACTATCTCCAGAACTAGATTTTGCATCAGTATTATCACCCACAGTGGTTAGATTATCTTCGTTTAACGTACCTTCAGTATTTATTCGTTAATTGCCAACAGTATTCTCTTGCTAATTACTTGTTTTCAAGCCTTATAAGGTGGGTGCTAAATAAGAAAAATATATCACTCTTCTCAAGGATGAATGAGTGATTTCCTTACTGATGATGAATTCTTTGAACGAACATTGAAGAGGAGACTGTATCCTAGAGAATTCCTGCAACAGTAGGTTCACCATTAACTAGTTCAAGTTCTCTAGGCGTTGCCACACTACTTAATGAGGATGAAAGCAGGGCACTGTTGTAGCTTCAATAAATGAAAGATAACGAGCAGATTGGAAGATATTCATTTGTTGACAATTTCCTTTTCATATTAATTTTTGCGAGAGACAAGAAATACTGACTGATTGCCAGCTTTCAGGAGTCCTTAGCAAATCGCCTGTAGAGAGTTCATTGATTGGACTAACTTGCGAATTTTCAATATATACACCTACTTCTCAATACAATACTTGTGTAAATTACTTTTTAAATTAAATTAGACCTTCAGTAAAATAGCTTGCTAATCATAAATTAAATCTTAACATAACATTAGAAGTATCTTGCAATACATATTACAGTAATAAAATAGAATTACAGCATGATTATTATCATTAAACATAATAACATGGTTTGTAAGGCGTAAAGCATGGTTGGTAGGCAACAGTGCATATAATAGAAGTAGAATATGCCCATTAAAATACTAAATCACTTCGAGTACTATGCATGCACATATTTATTGGTGTTCGTTGCTAAACAGTTCCCAGTTCCTAACCAACTCTCATCATTGTTAATGTGCATTGACAAATGTGGGTGGTCAGATAGGTAAATTTGTAGAATATTAGTTGATGAAATAGCGTCCACGTTCCAGATTTAGGAATTGCATTTGACCATTCCCATAATTCTCTGTGCACACTTTTGTTCTTTTATGTTTGCTATTAATTCTGACAATATACGCTGTTTAAATTATGCACGAGACGTTGGGTTGACTTCAATATTTCAATTAGTTTTCTGTGGGGGTATTAATACACAAGTGTGTGCGTAACCTTATATAACGTCCTAGCACAACTTTTATAAATTCATGAGGTAAGCAAACTTACATATTATGTAGAAGGAAACATGTCATGTAATAGATTATATACATATATAATATTTTCAATCCATTGCTATCTTTTTAAAGACTGGATACTTTTTAAATGTTACAGGAGAACGAAAAGGAAGCTGATTTTTCAGGGTTTGATATCCCGATTTTCACTGAAGAATTTCTTGATCACAACAAAGGTAAGATATGCGTAAACAGTAGATAGTGTTGAATATTTTTACTGTACGCGATTTCGTAATTAGAGTGCGGTGAAAGGTATTCGAACTCCATCGCTGCGAAATACCTAAAACGAAGTATGTATTATTGGACTGTTAGACTTATAGTGTAATAATTATCGAATTTATGAAATTAAGTAGTGTGCGCGTTACTCGTAGAATTAGACTCACGTTGTTAAACTGGTAATAAGGAAAGAATAGAGCTCTATCTTTCGTTTTGCCCGCCTACTAATAAGAAGGGAGAGTCCTTGCATTGGATACTTGGTCATATATATATATATATATATATATGTAAAATGAGAGATCATCGGTAAAAGAACTGAAGATATATGGATTGAATAGGCAATAAATTTACACTGAGTTGTGAAATATTATTGAAACGTTATATTTTACTTCATTTGACTGTCCGAGCGAGAAAGTACAGGAAGATAACGGCCCGGAATTATTTCAAGGTATCACAGCATTCACCTAGTGGAAAACTTTCACGATGGTCAGTGCAATGCGGTTATAAATTAAGCATTATTTCGCTTAATCCATTCAGCACGGTACACTGAATGATTTAAAAAAAAAAAAAAGTTTCAGATTAGTGGACTGGAAGGTCTTTGTGTGAAGGGAATTGACATCTAATTCTTTCATACTGTATGATACGTAGAGAAATTACGCAATTAAAATTCTCCGCACATAGTGGAGTACCCCGGCATCCAACACTAGCAATTACTAGCTTGTTGAGCTCAGGTGAGAGTAATGCTCTCTATGCAGAGAGGTTGGTTTTGATGATGGTATCTCAATTGGTAGAGCACCCGGCCTGTAATAGAGAGATCCAGGTTTAATTCACGGCCACTGCAGCAACCAAGGATTTTGTGCCTTTTTGACAGTGTCGTATTTGTCAACTTTACGATATAGGGGGAACTACTTGAAGACACACACACAAGCGCAAAGAAGAAGTTTGGAACTTGCCTTTTGAGATAATACAGCTGCGATTGATAAGAGGGTTCGTTTATCGTTATCTGCACTCTTGTTATTTACTTATTCACTGTTCTGTGTACATCATAAAATTGTAATCAGCAATTGCGCCGGAAGGAAGGCGTCCATTCAATGAAATGTATATTTCTGTTGTCGATAACATTAATTTTTCGAACAGAATTCACGTTCACAGTATGCCGTTAAAGATTGTCACACATGATACTACTTCCACCCGTCACCACACACACTTAAGACCGATGATAAAACAAGTGAAATCCGAGTTTCTCGCCAGACAACATTCATTGTCACAAAGAGTGGTGACATCCTTCATGATCAGTCGTCTGGTGGTGGATGAGTATTTCCAACAATAAACTTTTCAGTTCCCTGATAAGGATAGGGTATCAACCGAAAGTACATGAAGCTAAATAAATTGCGGCGTTTCAAGACGTCATGAAGTTTCTTTTAAAGTGACTGTTAAAATGCATGACATGATTAACCGAAAAGTTCCCATTAATATGTTCATTCGACCCCAGGGACTGATCCTACCAAACAGGGAACACTGAAAACCTCAGAGGGAAGGAAAATCCCCCTCGTTCTTTCCGGCGGATATTGATGACGTCACAACAATTCAATTAAATAAATGAATGCGTGTGAAATATGAATCCATTTCTGTTTGCAGTGCAGAAAAATTGCAGATTAAGTGCTTCAGACAAGCTATTTTACATTATGTATGTTGCATGCTAGTTAAATCAAAATTATATATTTCATTTTACTTACCATGTTGCTTTCCTTGTACGGTCTTTGCTCCATTACATGATTCCATCGATAAAACAGCACAAACTCAGCGAACATCAGCATTTTACAGACATTCCATAATATGGTTTCCGAAGCAGTAGGCTATGGTACCATGGAGATTGTTAACAATGGTTTATACGCAACAAATAATTCCAAATAATAACCGTGTTGTTGAAGACTGAATTTTCTAAAGAAGATTAATATAAGTTAACAACAAGAAGTTTAGAAAGAATAAAAGTTATGTAACAAAAGAGAACTAACATACTCCTATAGTTAAGAGAATCTTATTGAAGTGAATCTGGACAACGTAAAATATGGTGTGAGAGGTTATGCCGAAGTGACCTATGCGTTGCCAAGTATTTCTAGGGATGTGTAAAATAATTATGTGGTTCAGAATCACATCTAATAATAGAAGAGTTTTAAGCGTACTCCCAAGTGTTATTATGACAAAGACAAAACAGGCTCAAGGAAAATCAGGTAGAAGTAGGTCACGTGTGAGCACACGATTTGAGAGAACCTCCTATACGTGGTGACAACGAAGGGGGACTTGGCAGTTTGCGGAACTTACTTAATATGGACCACGTTTAAAATTGGCTTTGTGGAGTGTAAAGAACATGTCAACCAATAATAGAAACAAGAGTCATGTTCACGTAACATATCTCAGTTGCCATATTAGTGCCGATATAAGAAAAAAATTGTCCATTGCATTCGATGAGTGATCTTCCATCAAGCCAAGCCGGAATCATGTACCATGGATCAATTTTTTTTTTTTTTTAATGTGGAATTTTATTGGAATATATAGAATGTATATACTTCCGTTGCAATAAAGCCTGCTTATGGCTTGACAGAAGAGCAGCTCAAGCAAGTGTACCAGATGCACCATAAAGTATTACTACTGTGGACCCAAAGCAGATTTCATATCAGTTCTGTAGACCAGGTTCCGTGCAGACAAAGTAGAGAGGTAGGGGAGGACTTCACTGTTTGACTAATGGCAAGTTGCTTTACAGAATGTTCGGTGCACTCGTTTGTCTCGGATTCAAACGAAACTTGGTTTGAATCCCATGTTAGAAGACATAAATCACTACCCTAAAAATGATTCGCCAATTAAAAACGTAACACGTTAATAACTTTTTACTTTGTTACATTTTTCTTGTATGATTTAACAAAATACTTAAATTAATATTCGCCGTATATATTAACAAGTTTTCAGATCATTCACGAGCACACTTTTAATCGTACTGGAGTGTATTATGAACCTAGAAAATGGTTGTTATATCTTTATTTTAAACTGAAAACGCTTAGGTTTCGTAATTTCGCTTTACATAAATATATCCTAGAATGCCAGCTTGAAACTATTAATAAAAAGATATCTGAAGTTGTAATCAAATTATTTGCATGGAAGTTGGCACTTGTAATTTGTTCATGTCTTATTCATATTAAAAGCTGTATTTGAAGCAACTGGGAACAAGAGCCTTACTAGAGATGCCCAACCTGGGGTACGTGGGGAAAAACCTTGAATAATGGTGGGAAAAACATGTTAGAAATAGGTCAACTGACCTCCAAGTGACCGAGAGGTTATTTCGTTCGATTTCTGTGGGCGTGATCACGGGTTCAGTTCCCGCCGGGGTCCATTGAACGTAGTCCACGTTATCAAAAGCTGTAGGTGTCGTCCTTGGTTGTTAACCGGTTTGTTTGCCATCCTTGGAAGCTCACCAGTTCGTTTAGGACGTTAATAACAATTCAGTTAGTCAACTGTATAAGACCAGATACAAGTCAAAAGTTCTGAAATTAGTTGAGCGTATGACAAATAGCGGAGCAGTTTCTTCGTTATTTAATCTCGAGGGGGGGAAAAACCTTCCCTCACTTTGTTAGTTTGGCATAATCCATTCTTAACTGTGTGTGTTACCCTTCACAGTCCGCCCCGCGTTTGCTCTATTCCGCTTTACGATCTTTCGAGTGCTTTCAGTATCGTGGGTAAATGGACTGCTAAGGGGTACACAGGTGATGGAAACCACTGCCTTTCTTCGTACGTATTTAAAGTGAATATAGTAGCACAGTTACTAAGTTAGGAAGTGTCTTAGTAAAGAGCTGGTTGTTCAGATATTGATTGACAAAAAAGATGATCTTCCATGCTCAGCGAAGAACAAGAAACTTATTTGTGATACTTTGTTTAGAGTGTTCAGTATGACAAAACTGATGCCAAATATGTAAACTAGTCGAGAAGTCTTCGCCACACCGTCACGAACATCCAGTGAGCGCTAGTATATAGTAGTGACAGCAGACAACTATAAAGCCCAGTGTTCCTGATACGGCTAATACTCGCCACTCAGTCGTCTGCAAATATTTTTCGCTGTAAGAATAATGACGGGAAGAGCGTGGTGTAGAAATAAGACAACGTGCTCTGTAACCGTGAACTGATACTGCAGACTTGCACTTGCGTTTCAACTTTTATCGGCTCCAGACTCTTGAGATTCTTTATGATAGTTGGCTGCGGTGGTCTTGCGTTATCAGGCTAGCGTCTACCATCCATTTGTGCATGGATGTTTGTGGCTTAATAACTTATAAAATCGGGATGGGCCAAAGTCTTAGTTACTAAAAATGTATGTACTTTTTTTTTTTTTTTAATTTTTGCATGATAGAATCAGTGCTAATAATATAGGATAGTTTGATTACTGTTCTATTTCTTCCTTTATGTGGAAAGTTACAATTTCCATTAAACATATTTTTTTTTTTTTAATTAAATTTCTTTCGAAACGTTATATTCACTCTTCTATAGCATGCAAACGGATATTTTACTATAACAAATATTTCTGTTAAATTTTTATCTGTATGGGCATTATTAAAAAATAAATAATAGATTTTATACTTTTTTGATGGAAATCGTCAATTTTTTAGGGCTTGTGTAAAGTAAAACCAACCTCCATTGCATCATATCCCAAATCTATTAGTCGGTTTTTGTACAGTTTGGTGTTGTGTAATCTGCGCATCAACCCCCATTTTCCTGTCTTTCGTGATCGGGTTCTGCTACTTCTTTATTAAATATGGAACGTGGGCAGGAAAAGGGCAATGTCAAAAATCCTAATTTTTCAGGAGAGCGAGATAAAGTTTATACTTAAGGCAGGCTTAAGTTACACTTTAATTAAGAGCATTTGTTTTGTTGCCAGATTTACGCATTTTCGACTAATAAATGATCATTATGTGCCTTCATTGAAGACACAAAAATCAGAAAATTGAAAAACAATGACCTATATGCTCTTTTGTCCACCCACGAGCATATATCCTCGGTACTCCTCGCGATGTTGGTTCAGCACCGAAAATTCATGCGTCACCACTGGAAATCGGACCTGAGTCGCTCGCACAGAAAGCGAGAGCGTCAAACGTTCGGCTAAACAGGAACTTCCGTGAAAATTATTGCACAGGACATTGTAGTTAACAATGAAACTGTAATTCAGAATACATTAACCATTTGTTAAGTATCAGCTTATCCCGTAAGAAATGTCGTTTATTTCTGCACCTTGAGGAAAAGAACGATAACTTACCTGGAACACTACCGTTAGTCAGGAAAATAGTCTCCGTCGGACTCTGCCACCTTTCAACAAGTTGTTGGATCCCCCGCTGATACAAGTCACCGGTTTTGAAGGAAAATAACTTGGTCACTGTTCGACGCACGTCATCCTTATTTAGCATTGTTTTCCCGGAAAGGTGGTTCTGCAGGCTGCGAAACAAGACAATAGATTGTTGGTGCAATATCTGGTGAAGATGCCGAGTGGGAGAGTTTCTCCCAGCCACGTTCCTCGATTTTAGCCCAGGTCCTTCTTGCCGTGTGCGGGTACTCGTTATCATTGTGGATGGGCACACCCTTGCGATTAACCAGAGCAGGTTGTTTCTCCAACAAATGCAGTAGGCGTTCAAGTTGCTGACAGTACGACATCTTCAGTGATGATCTGGTTACGTGGCAAGAGCTCAAAATAGATTATCCCACGGATATCCCACCATACATTCAACATTACTTTGCAGGGGTGGAGATCCTGTTTTGGTACAGTTTCTGTGGCTTCCCCTTTATGTACCCACTGTCGTTTGCGTGTAATGTTATGGTAGAAGACCCACTTTTCATCCCCTGTCATCATTCTGTCCAGAAATGGCTCACGTCTGTAACGGGTGACCAGGGAACTGTAGACGTCAACTCGCTGCTGCTTCTGTTGAGGCGTTAACGCATGGGGTACTAATTTTTCGAGTTTCGACACATACTTGTTCCTGCAGGTGACGATAAACGGTTGAATACGTGACATGGAGTTCGCTGGCCAGTTCTTCAACAGTTTGAATTGTATTTACCTCCACCGCTGCTCGCAGGGCATCGTTGTCCAGCTGCACAGGTCTCCCTTCTCGTGACTTATCTGTGAAAGTGGTGTCCCCAGACCGAAACCTCTGGCACTTTCGCACATCCACAGCATTCTGACCATATACGTCATTGATGTTTCGTGCGCTGCGTTGGATGAATGTTCCTGGTGAAATTCATACAACACGACATGCGTTTGTGGTCCTCCGACACTCCCATGATCAAACACAGGTCACGCTTCCAAAACATGGAGTAGATCGCTCTCTTTCTAAATGCTGTTGCACAGTCAAGTGTCCTATATGACTGAGCTATGGAACGTGCCGTCTAGTTCACTGTGAGCTCGTCATATGGCGCCATTGCAACGCTCATCGCATATACGACATTACTTATGGGATAAGCTGATACTTACATACAGTTCAGTGCAATGTCAGATCTAACTTTGTATTTTATGGCAGTTGTCTTGGAAACATCAACACAGTACCTTTTTTGGCTCATCATACGCCTCTCTGTTGTGATAACATTAATGTATGATGTAATAGATTGTTTTTGATATGTAGCATCTTCATTATCCCGGGACACAGAATGAAACATCACTATTTCTTATTCTGTTAACTTACCAGCACCACAGACATTATTCATTTGCTTATTAAGCTGACATTTAGCTTCATGCTTGCTTTCTCGTGATATTCCGTAACTTTCTAGGTTGTTTCTTCCGGTTTTCCGGAGCAAATGTTTGTTTTATTGTTTCATTCATTTTTGTCCGATGGAATATACGCGTTAAATTCATCTGATTCTACCGTTTACCGATGATATAATGTATACTGTACAAACCTCTACTAGGGTCGTTCTCCTTCCAACAGTGTCCTGTCCCTTGATCTGAGAGTATATTTTGATCAACTGCTTGAAAAGATTTGTTTTCGCAACCACAACTTGCATGAGTTGGAATTTTTTGTCGTGAAACCTAAATTTCGGAATGAATTTTCACAGGGATTGGGGACGTTTTGGCCACAGTCACGCATTATATTTGTGTATACCATGGTTCTCAGATGTGCAATCATGTGTTAACCCAAATTTGAATATGTAGCTACCAATTTATTCGTAATTTTCGCACTATAACATTTTCCAGCAATGGTATTCATTCTTTCTACGTTCAGAGTAAGGAAGATCTTTTTGCCTTATCTGTTCTCTCTTTTCTAATTGTGTAATATTCTATTTTACCTGCATGCGCTTAAAATATACGTATATTTAACCAATTGAAATAATTAAGTATTTAATATTTTGTACTTTCAGCTCGTGAAGCTGAACTTCGGCAGCTTCGAAAGTCGAACACAGAGTATGAAGAACAAAATGCTATTCTTCAGAAGCATATAGAAAATATGAAGACTGCCATCGAGAAACTGGAAGTGGAAACAGTTCAACAGAGAAATAATAATATGGCACTGCAACAGCATTTGGATAATTTACGTGCTACATTAACTGCAAGTTTTGCAACTGTACCATTGCCAGGTAATTTCACTGGAACTCTTGTTAGTATTCAGAGCTGTAAGGGTGAAAAATTGATTTTGAAAAGAGCTGCGTTCTTTTTCTTCGAGATTGCTTATTGATGACAGTTTTGAAATAATTTGGAACCAATTATAATTTCTGTAGTAAACTTCGCTAAAGAAGTGCGTGTGTGAAAAAAGTGGGGAGGGGGTGACTCGGGAGTAGCGTATTTTTTTATACCCCAAAGGGTCATATGTTCCAATCTTGGTGCCGACCATCGTTATTGAGGTTTTCCCAGTCGCATCAGAATCAAGACCATCCTCCATCAAAGTAAGACGAGATGGGCTGAATTCCTGACGTGGAGTGAAACAATAACAATAGTTCGTGAAATGGTCGTATTGTGTTGTGCCTGTAAAGAAAAATTTAAATTCCGATTCTCTGCTCGTCCCCGAAAATTATTGCAACAACCTTGCAGGATCCCTTTGCGTCTGCTATAACCTTCAAGTGCTTGCTAGCTTCTACATTGCATCATTTTGCCTCTTCGCTTTATTTGAGCTAAAATATATCTTACCGATCACATGTAGAATATTAATCCCTACAAGACGTTCCTGAAATAACACTTTTATTTCCGGTTCTTTTTGTCCGCGATTTCTAGAAAATGTAAAACAATAATAATGCCTCAGCCCGCAAGAAATATTTGGCTAATTGCCAGCATGAACTCCCCGGAGAAACACGCGTAAATGGCAGCCGTGCATCTCGCAGTCAAAAAACGCGTAATGAATTATCTCTACCTTACGACGAGCCAGGATAGACAAAGTAGCGATTGAGCTAATCAGTCAGTAGCTATGCCAAAAACAATAACGTACTGCTGTTCACGTAGTGTGAAATCTATCTTATTCTCTGCAAAAATAAGAAGGTATTGCGTATTTCGAGTGCAATAACGAAGAACGTTTTTACGATTTGCAGTATGGTATAAAACAAGAAGAAATACAGTTAAAATGCTGCGCGTGAAGGAGAACTTTCCTTCAGCAAATGAAGTTGCAGTATCCGATAGAGATGAAGACCAGGCTCGTCGTTCCAGTTAATCCCAGAAGTTCTCGATGAGATTAAGGTCTGGACTGAAAACACAAGCAGGCCAGTCCATCCGGTAGATCTTATTCCGCATATTATTTTAGTATGATCTTGGCCAATCCTGTTCCATGAAAGTATTTGGTCACTCGCATCTTCGTTCAGGCTAACATAACAAGAATG